>JAVQJF010129875.1:0-35608 GCA_036023855.1 Gadopsis marmoratus
CCCCCCCCCCCCCCCCCCCCCCCCCCCCCCCCCCCCCGCCCCCCCCGGAGAGGAGAGGAGAGGAGAGGAGAGGAGAGAGGAGAGGAGAATGGGAAGATGACAGATGGGTGAAGAGCAAAGGAAATAACAAGTATTTATGAGAGGGGTGACGGAAAACAAACTAGATGGGATGATGCAAAACTAGCAATGGTGAAGCACAAGAAGAAACTCTGAAAGCAGCTGTGAAGGAAGGGAAAGAGGAATCACAGAAGGAATGGGGTGTAGAAGGGGTGATGAGGGAAGGGAGGAAGGAAGTGTCGTAGACAGGGAGCTATGAAAAATGAGGCTCATTGGGAGATAAGGGGGGATTAACCTTGCTGGTAATGAAGGGAGGGTGTGATGGGAGGATGAGGGAGGAAGAGAGGAAGAGATGATTAATGAGCTTGCCCTTCCTGTGACTCCTAGCTAGAACCCTGGTTTGGAGGCTGTGCTTCAGTGGCCAGCAGGGTCCCGGGACAGCTGAGGGGCCTCTGCTGCATGGCTCCTCTACACTGCTGTTTCATTCGATTTTAGTTCTGAAACTGCGTTTTATGGACTAATCTCCACACTTTAGCGGAAGTATTCACATCACGGAACGCTACAGAAATAGTTGTGTGAAGAATGAAAAAACAGAGCTAGAGAGAGACATTCAAACCCTGGCTCCTTTCTCACCTCACACAGCTGGCCAGTCGTGGCTTGAAGTGGGTGTGAATGTCGGATTGTCGGTTTCAGAAATTGCCCCCTTTAATCAACGTCAGAAAGGTGTAGGGGAAGGGGGTTTATGAAGCTACACGACCATCTGACAAGCAGTTCTGAAGGCGTATACTGGCCTCTTTAGGCTTATGAAAACCTTTTACAATGTGCTAAGTAATCTGAAAAATGTCAAGCTAAAGTCTGCCTCTCCTTTTTGACATTTCTGTGATAACGTTGCGACACTGATACGCTCTGTTACAGCTTTAGTGTTGAAATGGTATTTGTTTCCATGAAGATTTTGTTCTTCAACACCCTGTTTCAAAGGAAAATAGTTATTTGATGTAGATGCACACATACTCATAGATCAAAGTACACAATGCACACTGGATAAAAGCTCCTAAACATAATTGGACTGAAACAGGTGACATTTTGACCCAGGTTTTCATCGGTAGCACAGCTAGTTAGTTGACCACGATGTCCACAAGATGTAACCAATTTTGGGCCATGTCCATTGTCATGTTGGCTATTTGTCCAAAGGAGTGTGTCAGACCTAGTGCTGCAACTAACACATACTTTCATCATTTTCTATTATCAATTGACTGAAGGTTTAGTTTATAAAATGTCAGAAAATAGCAAACATGCCAATCCCAAGGTGACACCGTCAAACTCTGTCCAACCAACAGTCCAAAAGCCAAATATATTACATTTTTAAACTGCATGTGTTTGGCTTTTATTGCTTGATATATGACTTAAATGATTAGTCGATTACTTTTCTGCTGAGCAACTAATTGATTAATCAGCCAATCATTTCAGACCCTACTGAAACGTTTCCCTCATTCTGTCCAGTAATGTTTGGTGTGTGGATCTTCTCTGCTTTTTTCCTTCACAGAAATTGCTAACCAGCACCAGCATGGTCTAAACATAGGATGGGAACTAACCTTTTGCATACACACACACACACACACACACACACATACCGATACATACAGTACAGTGCATCGCCTGACAGATTTAAAAAGATACACACATGCACAACAACAATGGCAGATGTGTAACTCCTCCCATTTGCAAGTCTTTAGTCAAACACGAAATCACCTATGACACTCCCTCTCTCTCTCTCTCTCTCTCTCTCTCTCTCTCTCGCTCGCTCTCTCTCTCTCTCTCTCTCTCTCTCTCTCTCTCTCTCTCACACACACACACACAGAAGAACATCTCCTACTCAACACACCCACTTCTCAACTCTCAGTCCTGCCAAACACAATCACATGGACATTTTTTTTTTCACTGGGACACGTTTGCTGCTGACATTATGTAAGATACTACTGATACTAAGGTACATGTACGACAGAAACGGTTTCTTTCCCTCCATCGACATCGCACTATTCTCAGTCTCGCTCCCTCTTTTTTTGTATTATATTCCAGGCACCATCTCTACTCTGTGAAACTCTCTGTCACGACGCGTGGGTATTTACACACACACACACACACACACGCTTCTACTACTACTGCCGTCACTGCTGCTCCTGAAGTGCCGAATCCTTCTGCACCAGTGACCAATTTGTGAACAGAAGCTTATGCACGGCTGTCTGAGGAAGATAACATCAGGGAGCCCCTGAGACTGCAGACTATAGAGACTACTCCCGACTCTCCTTTGAGTGTCTCTTTAAGGACCAAACATGACCTACAGTACTGACTGATGAATGATCAAATAAAGCTACCATCACAACTGTTTCACAAACAAAGAGTGAAGATAGTGCTTGTATAAAACAGAACATCCATCATTCACATCATTAAAAAAAAAAATGCTGGGTGTATTGTCAGTGTTCCGCATCCTCTTCCTCTTTGATGTAAGTGATACAAGAATCGTATCTTTACCAACAATGCATGAATTTACAGCAAACATAATACGGACTTAAATAGATAATATGACAGGTAAGCAGCAATCTTAAAGTGTTCTTGTCCTCTAGCTCTCTCTGCTGGACAGAGGTGATAAAGGCAACAAACTGCTTACAGTAAACTAAAATGTTATTTTTGCCCCACCATTATTTAAACAAACATTTGAGGGCAAGTCTGCAGTACTAAAAAGCGGAAGTCTAATGTCACCACTGTAGTCCACACTATATATTCGAAATAATATGTTTTTTTAAGTAAGGTCACGTATCCAATATTTTTTTCAACATATTACTCATACTTCTAACAATGAGTATACCAAGAAGTATGGGATGGGACATTAAGAGATATAAATTATTCTATATTTATCACACAACCATGCGTTACTCCATCGCCAATACTTTCCTTGCCCATTGGTTCCTATGGAAAACATAAATATTTAAATACGGCTTTTCATTCTTCAAGGCTCATTATTTTCCAAAAACAACTAGGCACTGTTGTTCTTCATTACTCAAACAAATGGTGAATTTATTTGGGACTATTTTCACCTGCGGATCAATACGCTGGTATTTGTGGCAGCAGACTGGTCGGTGTATGTGAGATGGACTCAAACGAAACTACGGTGCCCATGTTTATGATAACGAAGAAGCATGTCACCCAGTGCAAAGGTGTAGCTCAATGATGTTCTTTAATTAGTTTTTGTACAACAAGGGAGCTTTATGGTACAGAGGAATAAATTATATCTGACTTTGGATACACAGATAATACTTACATTTGTTGTTTGGTGTTAACATGGGATTTGTTGACACTAAGCTAAATTTTGAATGTTGCCAGGAATAATAAGTTGGAGTTGATTCAAAGAGTGAATGATTGAAGGTGAGTATTCTCATAATAATGTCTAGAAGAAACCAGATTATTTGGTCAGAACAGTAGTTCTGAGCCAGACGTTTTTCCCATGGCAGCAATGTTTTTTGTCCAGTAATGTGGGAGAAGCAGGTGTCTTGTGCTCTGCTGCTCTCTGCTGGTCTGATTTAGCTTTTCATATCTGAACCAGCACATTTCATTCTCAATTAAGTAACCGTGAATTAAAGTGATGTGGATGTTAATTTCACTGATTAAGGGACAAAGTATAGCGAGGCTTCTGGTAATACGATTCCCTGAGGCACATTATCTTGGATCTCAGTTATTAATTACAATGACTAATCCTGACCTGAAAACCCAGCAGAATATGACCTCAGATTAGTACGCAGGCTGACAGGTTGACCCACCTGTGTTACTTAGCGGGAGGATTTCACAGAACAGATTCACTGAAATCTTGACATGTTATTAGCGGAACTAGAGATGAGGTCTTAGCAAACATGAACAGGATTATTCAAGGAGCGGATTTTGGAGCATTTCCATGATTAATAGGCTGTGAGCTGACCTGTTTCCTCAGGCCATCCTGCTGCCTGTTAGTTACCGTAGTTAATAACCATCATCTCAACATGCTGAGAGGCTGTACAATGAGGGTGTCAATTAATAGCTGGATGTCATACAATACATAATAATGAAAGTTGACTTGAAAATGATTCCGTTATACATGACTGCAATGCCTTGCAGCAAATGTTTGTCTGTCTTTGTACATGTATGCATATGAGCATGTCTGTATGCATAAATGAATAAGGAAAAGGGAAGTATAGAAGCCTTTGCTTCTAATGAAACACTTAGCAATATAAAGGGAGGTCAAGAGGGTTCACAGCTATTCAATTAAGCAGTAGATGTCAGCAACAACAGGGCTGGTATGTATGTATAAACAATGGCTCCAACATTCAACCTATGACAACCAAAATTCAACTACATTCAACAAGATTCAACCTACCCAAAATACCCACCCTCATAGCAGGCATGTCAGGGCTGCATTACTACCACTCATTCAGTGTATCCAACATTATCTACAATATTTATACATGTAAGTGAAAAGCCTTTATAAGATATTTATCTTAACACTTATGTTAACAAAATCAATGCTATTTCACAAAAATCTTAAATGACTTAAAGAAGGCTGTAAGAACCATTCTGATGTTGTGCGAGTTATTCAAACATATTTTTAATAGTTTCTAATTAGCCAAAAAAGAACATAAGGGTCAACCTTAAACTGAAACACTACCCTAAAAGGTTTAATGGCGGATTTCTACGCTGCTCAAAAAAACTAAAGGAACACTTTGAAAACACATCAGATCTCAATGGGGAAAAAATCATGCTCGATATCTATACTGATGTGGACTGGAACGAAAGGATGCCACATCGATTACTGGAAATGAAAATGATCAACCTACAGAGGGCTGAAATCAAAGACACCCTGAAAATCAAAGTGAAAAAATGATGCAGCAGGCTAGTCCATTTTGCTGAAATGTTATTGCAGCAACTCAAAATGGTCCTCAGTAGTTTGTATGGCCTCCACTTGCTTGTATGCTGCCTGACAACGTCGTGGGCTCCTAACGAGACATGTCCCAGACATTGCCTCTCTGCTACTTAACTGACCAGATCAATGTCCCAGAAGCTTAACTGATTGATGCTATACTCCGCTAAAAAAGTGTTCCTTTAATTTCTTTGAGCAGTGCATATTTAGAATCAGTTCAACTTGTAATTTCTATGTTTTATCATTCTCCATATTTCAAACTCACCAGAATTCTCATAAGAATTCACAGTTTAAATAACAATAAATAATTGTAATAATTATTACATATTTTACAATTTATATAGCTATGAACTGAGAAAGAATCACACAAAGGTGTGAACATTTGATTGTAGTCAGGCTGTGTCCATCATGTCCTTATCATCATACATTTCTAAAATATGGAACGTGTGTACTGTAGCTGCTGCCTCTGCTAGACCTCTGGAGCTCTCTTAAATAATTTGGGAGCTGAATGCTCGGGAACATATTACACAAACATGCATCGTGAGCAGATTTACACAACGTGAACCTAAGTGTTCGCAAGATAATCATCAGGGTAAGAATCAAAAGAAAAAAACAAAAATCTGCTACACAAAATTAAGTTTGCTTTACAGACTTTTGTCTTGACTCTGGTGGTGTTCAATGGGATTAATGTGTGTGTGTATGTGTATCAGTTTGTATAGCATCTGTTATCGCATCGTGTGTATGCAAACACATCGTGTGTATGCACAGCTGCTGAAGGCAGACTGTGGAGTCCCTTACACAAGATTGTGAGTATTTGCGGCTACGTTTTCCTCACGATCTGGATGCCTCGGTCCCCCACAGCTCCCCAGGCGGCAGCTCAGACCAGCGTGACCCAGTCATCTTTGACCTCAGCTGGGTAGAGCCTCAACTACAAGCTCCAGGATCCATGAGTCACACAGGGTGCAACGCATGATTTCCAACAAAATGGATTAGTGGTGGAAGCATAATGAAATACAAACATATGTACAGTCGGACCAAATCCCCAACCTTAAGTATATTAGTGCAGTAAAGCCTGAACACCCTTCTTTTTTAAGCACTGGCAGATTGAGGCTGGTTCATAAACATAGCCGGCAGCAATTTCTAGGAAATATAAAAATAAGTAGAATAAGTACACTGCAGTACTGTGTCTTTGCCAGTGTGATCAATTATGTGATCTAAATGGTTTTTGGCGTGGTCTTTTTTGCGAGAAGCTTCCAAGTGAGTTGGTCACTGTCAAGGAAACTTTCTGATCTAAAGGAGGAGAGCGGAGTGGAGACAGAGCGCAAGAAGAAGAAGAGGGGCTCAATTAGATGTCCCTCAGTTATCTTCTTGTCAACTCTTGAGACAGATAAACAGACTGCTGCTGCTATAGATTAATTACACACCAGCACTCAATAATCTCATCCCTGTCAGACAGTTATAGGCCCCTACATCACATCGCCGCCCCCATCATCCACATGCCGCTCCCCTGTTGTCTTTCCTCCTCTCATTTCTATTCTCACACACACATACATATTGGTATCTTTTTGCAGCTGCCAAGGTGGCTATCAATAGATAGATTGGAGCCATATCACATGATGAACGTGAATGAGTTTACTACTGTACAATATCATAATGTATTGTATACCTGCTAAACATCAGCATCAGATTCAGAATCAGATTTTGTCTGATTCAGCATTGTCATTGTGAGCATGTTAGCAAGCCGACATTAGCATTCAGCTCAAAGCACTGCTGTGCAGCCTCACAGAGCTGCTAGCAGGGCAGTGACTAAGCTCACAGCTTGATGTTGAATTTGAAAAGAAAAGTAATGAAAACAGTAAAGGTTCTGCAGAAATCATTAAAATCAATAACTAAATGTTAGCTGTGAGTTTGCTAATATTGATATTTCTACAGCACGGATATCCTACGGACACAGTAAATGTAAATTAAAAAACAATATAGCATTCAATACAGGGATAATATTTATGTTTCACAGTCCTTCTTATTAAAAGATCTAGTCGTGCACAGTTTAAACCAAACTTATTTTTTTGCCTGTGATACATTTAAAAAAATCTTTTACCTTTCATCTATTTCATTAACTTGTATTTTTGTAAAGGCAATATTATCCATGAATATTTTACCAGTGTATAAAAATGATTTTGTTAGGAGTTTTCTGGTCTGGTACAGCCCATCAAAATAGATGTAATATTAGTGCTTATGACATAATAAAAATGATGATCACTCTAATCTGCCCCTAAAATGCTAATAGATGGCTCAAAACATAATTTTCATTCAGTATCTTCCACATTAAATAACGTGTATAATTTAAAACAGAGTTGCAGTTTGCTATCTGGCCACACGAGGACAGCGCAGGTCCAGTTATTAAATGACCTCTCACCAAGCCTAAAGTGGCATCTGCTGATTGAACAAAGCAAATAATGTTTATAAATGTTATTTGACACTAGCTGGTCCACAATGATGATACTGATTTTCAACTGCAGTGGTTAATTTCAGTAGGATGCAAACATCCACATTAAGAGTCATGAAGGGACAAAAAGAAGCACATTTATAATGACTCTACAATGTGATGATGATTTTCAAAAGTCACCCTACTCATCAAGATTTTGGAACGCACTTCCAATCCATTACGAATGTGCAGCTTTTAAAGTGTGACACACCAGTCATCTCAAATCATCTTTTCCTGCAACAATCCTTCACTATTTAAAATTCACAGCCTAAATGTCCTTCCAAAAAGCCCACATTCAGACACTGAAGGATGGTTGTTAGCCAGGACAGTTTGAGCTGCCCTGGCAAAGTACGGCGCACGTTGCTGAAAGCCAAAATTCCCCCACTGACTGTGGCTCCGAAGCCTCCGCAAGAGGTGATTTGCAGAGTGCGACTGTGAATGGCAGCGCGAGAGAGGACAAAGTAAGAAAGCAAAGGAGGAGCGCAGTGGAGGAAGGAATGAGAGAGGCCTAAATCAATGCCATCCACTTCAGCTCACTGCCAAGAAAGACAGATGCTCTCTCTGTCTCTGTTTGCGTGTGTGTGTGTGAGGGCGCATGCCTGCACAGACACACATCAATCAGGAGTTATTTTCCTTCAAGTCTATTTCTGCTTTGACCAATTTAATCCTAGATCAATGTGGGATGGAATGTAATACATACAGAGTCAAATTCAAATTAAACTTTAAATTAAAGGCACATCGATCACAGCGTGCAACTTTCTTTTCTGTCCATTAAGAAGTTGAATGAACGCCACAATCATTGTGCATGACAGGCTAGAGCACAAGAGCAGTTTGGCAGATTTGGAGCAAAGAAATACTGTATTGTGTGTGTGTGTGTATGTATACAGTGATGGAGGAGGCACTCTGGGTTACAACCGTAACGACATGACATGTTAGAGATTGTGGACCTGATCCACATCTAAGCACTTGTCTAGACCTCATTCATTCTCAGTCTGGACAGCCCACTGCCTTGGAACTCACCCAATATCATTAATACACACTGCAATAAAAATGCCCCCTCAAATTAGCAACTCTCTGCATGCACATGTCAGAACCATAATAGCCCGCTTCCCTATTCAATAAAGACACAGGTTTGCATTCCTACCCCTGCAGCAAGGACTGGGGTGACCCTGTTAAATCAGCACTCTCTCTCTAAGCTCCTTTTCCATATGTATACATGCAGCAAACCCAGCAAAGCTACAAAAATAACTCATGCCATGCAGTGCTTCGAGCACAAACCCGCCATCTCTCCGGAAACACGAGAAAACCACGGACATTCTGTACAGCTGTAATTCATGGCGTGTCACAGTTAAGTACTAAAAATGTGACAAAAACAGAAATAGGTTTTAAACACAGTCAAATATGTGACACCTGATCTCTGTAAGGTCAGCACAAAATGACAGAATACTGTAAATGCTGATAGAAACAGCTTCTACCGTACCTGCACCATCACTGTTTGGTCTAATATGTTTTCACTAAGTGCTGGGAACTGCTGGCAGTGAGAACGGAGACCTGTTGTGCAGACAAATCTGCATAGCCAGCATACCACCATGCAGTCTTGGCTCATCAGAAACCGAAAGAGTCGAACACCCCACCTGTAACTGTTTCTGGCTCGTCTGCGCCTGGGGTTTAAACACCACCGCCTCCTCAGTGTTCACTGCTCTCAGCTCTGGCCTCTGCTGCCTCAGCTTCCATGTGTCTGTCCGCCCCACGGTCCCCCTGCTCGCTCCAGCCCCGAACTCTGCTGCTCCTCGCCCCCCCGCCATAATAAGTCACTCTGCCCAGCTGCAGCTGCATGCAGCCCGGATCGGCTGGAAGTGAGGCCCTCTGCACCCACGTCAACCTCCCTTTGAGAGACCCAATGATCGGGTTTCCTCCTCTGTCACCTGCCAAAGAGCCAAAGAGATGGCGGCTGTGCTCTGCTATGACTGACCCACTGACATTTACAGCAGTGCTGTACCAGTTATCACCCTGCGTGTTATGCCCATTGTCATGCGCCTTTTACTCTTACTGTGCCAGTCCATTCCTGCCTCAGTCACACACACTGTGACAGGCTTGCTACTGAGGATAAATACCTGGGATAAATCTAATGTTATGTTATGTCTAATGTTATCTGACACCATGATATTCCCCAAAGGCATAAGACTAAAAATATAAAATCTACAATGCTGCAAAATGAACAAATAAGCCAAAACAGTAAACATCTTTAAATATAAGCTACTGGCATTGTACCTCACAATTCTGGGCACATTTTGGTGCATTACTGCTTCTTCCAATGTGACGTAAGGACGAGGACACTTTCAGTGCAGCTATAATGGGGCTGACACTACGGAGATGTTCAGCTACCTAAAATATCACTGCGCTCTCTCCACCTACACTACCTACAGTACATGTAACCCACAGCTGAATGCAAGCAGTTTAGGCATGTCCTCTGGAGGCTGTCAGCGGTCCTTTTGGAGAATGCAGGAAATCACAAACAGGAGATGAGAAAGGCACGTCAAAATGTAAAGTACATCTTCCTTGTAAACTAACATCTGGACTGCACTGCTCAGCATGGATTGATATATCTGAAAATGTGTCTGTCAGAGGGTGGATTTTTACCTCCAAGTCTTTATTACAGAAAAAAATCATCATGCACATATCTGATTCATATGCAAGGGCCTCCACTGGCTTTGAACCAAAGTGCATGCAGAAATGTTAGTTATAATGCAAAGCAGTGATGCTCGCACCCTGCACGTCGTACTTTCACTCGCCACATGCTTCCCTTCCACCAATTCATCCCTAAGTGCCAACATCATCCTTAATGCCATCTCCCCTGAGCTTCACCAAGAATCATAAAACTGTCTAAGATGTTGCTTTGAATATGTAATGTAAATGCAGACAGGCAGCTTTAATTTGCTTGCATCTAATCTGTTTATAACATTAATCTCATATGTCTGATTTTGTTACAGCTGCCTTCAAATGTCTCCATTCCTCACTGCCCTTAACGGGTTAACTTGTGGAAAACCTGTGGATCAACTCAAGTCGTTAAACTACTATCACATTAACTTCCCCCCACATGGCGCGAGACTGAAATTGATATTATCATGAAGCCACACTGTGAGTGTCATACTACACTTAATTCAAGGCTGAAAATGGACCACCTTGGGTGGCAATACAAAGCACTCTAATGTTCATTTCATTTTCAGAAAACAAGCAGTCAGTGCTCTGCTGTACTTGCTGACAAAGACAGAAGGAATAATAAGAGGACTACAGATATCAGGAATGGGAAGGATGTGATCTTCAACCAGGAGGATCATGTTATTTGAAGAAGAGATTAAAGAGAAATATCCACCTTAAAACATGATGCACATATATTATTTCTGTGACGCCTCCAGGTTCACTTATTATTTGTGAACGTGAACATCTCTCTTCTACAGCTAGTGCAGAATTAAAAGGAATAAGCTTTAAAGTCAGTCTCAGGAATGATGATGGGTCGGCCTTCTATGAAATCCCTGTGAGCTGTTTTATTCCTTTTCTTTAACTGGCTCACTGATGCTGATGTCCGTGGCTGTTTGAAACAGCCAGGAAATAAATCTTATGCTTCTGTTGAACACATTGCAAGTCTCTCTGCACATCTAAATCCCAGAGTGCAAAGTAATACACAAGCAGCAGAAAGCGCTATCCTGTAAACTGAGGTAACGAAGTGTTCAACTGAGGCAGGAAATACGGCAGAAACACAACCTCTAACGGAAGAACCTGCTCCCACAGAACTTCTTTGCTTTTACATGTGTCACCTTTCCTACACAGCAGGTTAGTCTGTTTCTCAGACATCTATTATTGGCCCGCGTTTCAGGAAACATGAGAAAATAGAATTTTGCATTAGAAGGCCCAAGCGCTCACACGTACAAACACATGCATGCCAGCACACACTGTACTTACACATGCCCATCTACAAGCGTGCGCACACACACACACACACACACCATCATGGTAAATTACCTCCTCAGCTCCATAGGAGTCGGCAATTTATAGGGGGTCCAAGTCAAGGTGCAACATGACACTGCAATTAATAATAGCCACGGAGCTGGAGCCTGCTAGTGCTAATGAATGCGACACATTAACACACGTAATCTCAAGTCACACAACCACCCACCCACACATTTGAAGCATCTAAGTCAACCACAAATGAATTCATGCGACAAAAAAAGATGACGTTTTGCACGGATGTAGTTAGAATGCACTTAGTCATTCTGCACAACACACACACACATTGTCAGACTGCAGAATCTATAAGAGCACAATGTTTAAAACATGGAAATGCTGGAAATAAGCCTATACTTCTTGATCAGCATGTGTGCTGAGGGCTGGAGGGGGGGTGAGAGCCAAGGCTTCAAGCAATACTAATGCTCAGCTGAGATGAGCGGTCTGACTGGCTACAAGCCTTGTGAATAAAAATGCTCTCTCTCTCTCTCTGTATAGAGACATATATATATATATATATAAATAAATTCTCCTCTCGCCCCTTCGAGCGGTCTGTTCCTTCTTCAAGCTCGGGTCCTCTACCAGAGGCCTGGGAGCTTGAGGGTCCTGCGCAGTATCTTAGTTGTTCCTAGGACAACACTCTTCTGGACAGAGATCTCGGATGTTGTTCCTGGATTCTGTTGGAGCCACTCTGCCAGTTTGGGGGTCACAGCAACGAGTGTTCCAATTACCACAGGGACACATCTTCTCTACCTCTTCTTTCAGTCCATGGTATTTCTCGAGCTTCTCGTGTTCCTTCTTCCTGATGTTGCTGTTGTGATTGCTACATCTATCACTACTGTCTTCTTCTGCTGCTTGCCCACCACTACTATGTCTGGTTTGTCATCACCAGTTTGTCTGTATGTATCTGGAAGTCCCACAGGATCTTACCTTGGTCATTCTCAAACCACTTTCGGAGGTGTTTCCCATTGTGACCATGGGACTTCCAGCCCATACTTGGCACAGATGTTCCTGTATACTATTCCAGCCACTTGTCCTGTTGATATTGTACTGCTCCAAGCATTCCAGGATCCATGTGTGAGGCATCGAGTCGTAGGCTTTCTTGTAGTCAATCCAGGCGGTGCACAGATTGATCTATCTGGTCTTACAGTCTCAAGTGACTGCCTTATCTGCCAGCAGCTGGTGCTTTGCACCTCTGGGCCCCGCTCATGTATTGTGTCATGTGCCTAGTCATCTTAGTCGCTATGATGCTTGACAGGAGTTTCCATGTAGTGCAGAGGCAGGTTATTGGCCTATAGTTAGATGGGGTTGCTCCTTTCTGGGGATCCTTCAGGATCAGGACTGTCCGGCCTTCTGTTAACCATTCAGGGTGGGTTCCATCCATTAGCAGCTGGTTCATTTGTGCTGCTAGGCGTTCATGTAGGGCAGTTAGCTTCTTTAGCCAGTAGATGTGGATCATGTCAGGGCCTGGTGCCGTCCAGCTCTTCATACCTGAGACTCTTTCCTGGATGTCTGCCACTGTGATGGTTACTGGTTCCTGTTCAGGGAGGTTGCTGTGGTCTGCTCTTAGATCCTCTAGTTACTGGGCATTGCTATTATGTGATGCCTCTTTCTCCAATATGTCTTTCCAGTATTGCTCAGTCTCCAGCCTCGGTGGGTCTGTTGTCACATTGTTGCCCTGCCACTGTAAGTACACTTTGGATGGTTTGGTGGAGAACATCCTTTTTATTCTCCTAGCTTCTACATCTCTGGTGTATCTCTTCGGGCGGGTAGCCAGGGCTGTGAGCCTTTTTATGGCAGTCTCCAGGGCCTCAGGTATGATCAGCTTGTTGTACCTTAGTAGGCAGCTGTTTCATTACACCTTTCCCTTCCCTCCGTGTTGCCTTAATCTTGGCCTCCAGCCTTCTTTTCCATGGGGGATACTGTCCCTTATGGCTTCTCTTGGTCGTCCTGCCAAGCATCTCAAGGATCACCGTTGCTGTGGCGTATATGAGCTTGTTGGTGTCAGTGATGGTCTCAGTAGAGATCGTCTGTAGTGCTGCATTCACATCTTCTAGACCTTCAGAGGGTACTTCACTTAATCTTGGTAATCGGCTTCGGAGGTTCCAGGTGTCCAGCTTAGTTATGATCTTCATTCTCAGGTCAGCCTGAGAATTCATTCTTGTGTTAAGCCTCTCTGTATTGTATAGGCTTGTTGTTATTGGGGCTTGGTATCCAATCTTGGGGGTGATGATGATATCTCATCCCTGACCTGAGTCTGTCCTGGCTCCCCCTTGCCATAGCATTATATATATATGTATATATATATATATATATATATGTGTGTATATGTATATATATATATATATATATATATATATGTGTGTGTATATGTATATGTATACATGCGCACCATGTTGACCTTCTACTGTTTGGTAAGGACAGCACCATTGCGCGTGCACACACACACACAGACACACAGTACTGTCTACTGTGTGTTTGTGTGTGTGTGTGTGGGGGGGGGAGTCTGCCAAGCAAAGGAAGCCTTATGTCAATCAAGTGTCAGGGCAACCAGGGCAGAAGTATATCAGTTCATGGGTGAGACCCTATAAATAACCCTGCCCACCTTGTGAGTTAGGGCCTCTCTCTCTCACACACACACACACACACACACACACACACACTATATTGAGCTATATAAAAGGTATGACAGATATGAGCATGCCCTGTTTAAGCCAGTAAAAGCTGTTGCACCTTGTAACTTCTCACAAAACGCTCAGCAAACAGCTGTAATTTCTTCCCGAAAAAGATTCCAGATGAAGTGCTTAATGGTGCAAACCTCTGTGTTGAAAGTACATCATGTTTAATTTATCTGATTGATGATTATGGAGAGGAGAGGTTGAGTTTGCTTTAGCCCAACTACACTGGTTTAGATCAAATCAAGAGATGGACTGTGGAAAGGGTCCTTCTAACACATGCAAACCTTTAATGACCTATTTTCTACAGAGTGGTGGCCTACAGCAGAGCACAATCATCTGTCACAGCAACATGCTCTTCACATCTCAGCATCCATCATCACCATCATGATTATTACCATCATCATCATCATTATCAATGGTGCACCATAGCAAGGGGAGAAACAAGGGAACATGCCACAACAGTCAGTATTGTCGTTTAAGGGGAGGCTCATGCAAATGAAACAAAAGGAGAGTGGAGATGAGGCCTAAGAAAAGACTTGGCAGAGAAATGCAGTTGTGTCATGTGCGGAGTCATTCTTATTGTTTCTCCCTGTTCCTGCTGACACACCACCTCCACCTGAATGCATGGCAGCAGGCAGCGGAGGAGAGATGTGGAAACAAAACAGCAGAGTTGTGACTGTGTGAGAGCGACCAACAAAAAAAAAAAAAGGGAAAAAAGAGGGGGGGTAAAAAACAGAAGGGAATAGGAAGTCATACTTTGGGCAACGGCGTTTCAGATGACCGGACTTTCTTGGGAGATATCTGTGAAGAGAGCAAGAGAATTATTTTCTTGTTTCCCCCTCTTCAGAGATATCTCCTGTGGCATATTGCTGTTCTCTGTTACAGGATGTTTGTGGATGTCTGATCATGTATTTTCCTGTCAGTAAGTGGTTCCTCAGAGACTAATATATAAGCCATCTTGAAGATTAATGCTCACAATATTGCTTTTAGTCTTATTGTCTTAGATGTATTAAAATGCAACCAAGTGCTGCAGTGCTTCATGTCAACTTTCAACATCAAAAATGACCAATGTGTTTAAAATTGACACGTGTATGGGGGTGAGTGTTATTATCAAGGTCAACAGAAAGTGGTGTAAGCAGGTGTTGTAACACACACAGGAAAGGCTTCTAGATTTCAAAGCTGAATAGCAGTGGGTCACACATGCAGTATGATGGGACCACAGACACCAAACACCACATTTTAAGAAGTGCCCCTCTATGAGACCCATGAGGTCTAATACAACCTCCAATACCTTCAGTATGCATGAGTAGGGCATCAGATGTTCTGCTACAACCCAGAGAAAGGTGCACAGACATATTAAGTAGCATTTTAGTAAACAGATTGGTGTATAAATGACTATAATAAGCCACAGCCCTTTTTCAGTTGATCAAATGTGTCAATGCGATATGTTAAGAAGAACCAATGAACAACAACACATCAGAGGAGACACTCAGAAGGTTCAGAGACAAGAGGAAACACACAATCACAGTCACAGGCAGGAGGCAAGGAGGAGAAATCACATAGCCGAATGAAAAAGAATCATTAGTTTGCATCAGGGTTTCTGAGATTGTGACATAGTTTAATGGAAAGGTTGAATTAAGCTACTGTCTTTAAAGCTGCATTAAGCAATGTGTGACCAGCAGGGGGCAGAAAGTCTATGGATTTCTCAAGTGTTTCTTTCTCATGTGTCTACTTACATAGACAGCAGACTCAGAAAAATCCCATCCCGTTTAAGTCACGTGTCAAGCCACATGGAGAATGTAATAAGTCTGTTAGAAATATCTAGGTCATATTCACTGGCCTACGGTTTGATCTCAACTGCTCAGAAAATGTTCCAGGTTTTTATTTTGTATCATTTCTGGCAGCTATTTGCCTTTCTTCAATACTTAATTGAATGGGGTTTAACATGCAAAAAAGGCTGAGCGGGCACGATACAGTAAATGGTATGCTTCTACTGTGTGACCACTCATCCTAGTGACACAAATATCATATGATGCTTAACTTTCTGCCTATCGACCCTGTATTTTACCTCAGGTCTCAGCCACTTCTCACTTGGCAGTGCACAGTCAGCTTGTCAGGGCTTGTTTGGTATTTCTTGTTTTATACGGTGTGTTGCTGAGAGTGGGCTGGTGTAGGGGAATTACAGAAGAACCTCACTGCATAACTCGGACTGTTACAGGCGGTGGAACCAAAGCAATGAGCTAACAGAAGCTAGAAGCAGCGGAGAACTGAGTTGGCTGTTACCCCTGGGCCACACCGCCTACCTAGCTGTGCGTGAAGTATACTTTGCAGAACTGCTGCGGCTCGCACACCTGTGGTGTCCACAGACCCTCTCAGCGTTGCTGCTGCCAGCCCTATGTTTCTACATCGAATTTGCCTCCGATAATGGCCATCAATAATAGATTTTTTTCATTTCATATCATTATAAATGTAAATTATATTTAGTCAAGACAGAAAATGGTTAAGAGGCTTGTGCCAATGTGACCACAAATTAAGGGCACATGGAATTTTCCTTCATTTCCCAAGCTTGTCTTGAGTCAGTTGCTTTAAAGACATCATCATTAGGCGACCTGGCAGACAGGGAGTGGAACAGCACCACAAGCAGGAAATAACAAACCTTTCTCCTGGTGAGATATGGTGGGTGTTACTTCTTGATTTTCTTTGGTTATAAAACCACTGAAATATGATGTGCTAAAGCATAATGAAACAAAAGCACAAGTAGAGAAGAGTCATCAAGTCAGCAAACGGCCTCAGTTACAATGTTAATCTAAAGCTTGCTATCATTAGCCACCATAAGCTACTGGTCATACAGTATCAGAACGAGCAAAACTGTAGCAGCTAAACCCATGAGTGTATTGAATTGAGCAAGGGTTAATTTTATTTGTTATGAATTCAACCTTTCATTTGTAAAATTTCTTCCTTCAAAAGTTATTTTGTCTCTTTAATTCGCAGTGAGTTTGACGCAACAAGGAAGTCATTGCTTATTGCCGGTTTAAAGCAGTATAATGTACAATTATATGACTATAATTTCATATACTAGGGAAATTTGAATAGTGTGAAGTGGCCAGATGGCACTGGAGAATGATCTACTTTGCCTCAGAAGAAAGACAACAGAATGTAACAAGTGGAGGATGGCGTGTTGAAATACAGCTACATTAAAGTGAAAGATTACCAACTATACAGCGTGAGAAGGCAAAGATAAGAAAGTAAAAGGAATCCCTTCAGAAGAGTGGTGACAGAAAAGAGAATGTACAGAGATAAGTTCACATAGACAGAGGGAGCAAGGGTGTGGGTGAAAGCAGGGGGGGGGGGGTTTGAGATGAAGAACAAGAGAGTCACAAAGATGCAAGAAAGATGTGGTGAGCGATAAGACAGATAAATGATAATGATTTGTCCCCAGTCTGGTGCCCTCTGTCCATACACACTCTACCTTCATTGGTGCCAGCTGGATGGGGGTGATGTAGGAGGGGTCCACCATGGGCTTGGGGCGGTTGGCAGTGTCTGCCAGGAGGCTTTGCCATTGCTGCGGCAGCCCCGTGAACTTCTGCTCCCGCGGGTCGAAGCCCGTGTGGACCCGGTGCTCAAAGTTAGACGGAGCCGAGATCTCCAGCCGTTTCTTCTTCTTCCCAAACATGCTGGAAAACCCTGGCAAACCTGGAAAACCCAAGAAGATAGCTGTAGATTAACATTCTAACTTAATGAAATAAATACAGAGATGGAACCCGTTACTGCACATTGTCGGTAATGTGGACCATGGGCTGAATACTCTTATTTGACAATTTGGTCTTGAATGCATTCAGTTAAATCAAACTGTTTACGGGAGGTGGGACACTTCATCAGGTTGAGTGGATGCAGAAGAGTATGTTAATAAACTAGTTTGCATCGCCACACTATCAAATGCGCACTTTTCCTCTGAAAATACAATACAACATGAGGACTACGAACTGCCGTAACTACAAGTTTCACATTGTGCTGTGCGGTTATGTACTCTGCTGCTCTGTAGCGTGCTAAACTCAGCCTTCTAATGCTGCAGGATACACACAACGAAAGAACAAGCAAAAATGTCCAAACGTGCTAGGGAATAAAACAAGTGTCCACTTTGGTTACGTAACATAAAACAACAGGATAAAAAAATATGGAGGCACTCAAGCAAATAGAAAAGGAAGAAAATGATGACAATTTAGGACTGTGGGATATTTTTTATGCACGGTTTGATAGTGATCACGATACAGTGTAGCCACAATCAGAGGCACATCCTGCATGGTAAGAGGACGTTTTTGGAAATCCCATTGTGGTATTGGTGGTTTGGGTGGATGCATGATGTCCAGTCATAGGAACAAAATGTCATGATGCTGTTGGTGTGGCTGTGAATGGAGTGTATTGTGTCGATCTCTTCTAGGAGGCATTGTCCTCAGACAAAAACAAAGTCATCCTTCTTCCTCCTCCCCCCCTTCTTATTTTCTCTTGTTATGGCTTTTGCACAGATAATGTTTGCCAGTCCATACCAAACATTCATTCATTTACACATGTGTATACTGTATATGTATTAGTGCAAACCAAGAAAGAAGCCTTCAGTTTAAAGCAAACACATTGGAAGTTCAAAACCACCATGATATAATATCTTGTCTGAAGGAAAAAAAAAAGCATATGGTGGCTCTGTTACTATGACACTATATACATCATTTGCACTGTCTGTCACTGTACTGTGTAACTCAGTTGGCTGTCTGCTGAGCCCCACCACCTTACTTACTGTAACTGTCAAGCTTTCCATTCTCGCAAGGCACATAATGCAGTTTACAATGCTAACGGCGGCAGATTTACCACTTAATACTTTTTGAAACAGTGGGTCTTCAATTTCACACAGAAGTAAACAAAAGCAGGCTTTTCATTTCTGGCCGACAACTATGGAATGTGGTGGCTGAAACTAAGACTGTTTGCTAGTGTGCTGTATGCTCTGATCAGGTGAGTTGGTTGAACCCTCCATCTCCAGCTGAATTTTTTATGTTCCCAGCTGATTTGTTTTAAAACGAGAACCTTGTAAAAAGCCTTGGTAGGGTATTATAGAACAGTATTATAATTAGAAATGGAATTAATTTGTTATTTGTTTGACCATAACCCTTGGATGCTTTCTTACTAAAAAAAAAAAAAAAAACATACTTAAGCAAGCACAGTGTTAAACTTTATATTTATATATTATCGCTGACTAACGCAGGGTTGGCTGGAATTGCTGGAGAATAAACTGTGTCAACAGGAAAGATGTTAGATTAACTTCTGATAAGCTAACAGCTTAGCTCCCACACAGTGGAGGTTCCAGTCCTGAATGGGTATTTTTCTAACGTAACCTGTAACCCTACAAAATTACATAGCTAGCCAATGATATGCCTGTTGTCTTTGGATGAAACACTAGGTTACTCCTGTAGGTATTAAGCTATTTACAGTATACTAACATGCTAACATTTGCAGCTTGACAATATTAATTTAATAATTTGTTTGTTTGAGTAGATGTTTAGTCCATTCCTTACACTTTCTCTCTTGCACTTTTGTTTTTGGAAAAGGCTAAAGGCACCAAAGAGTTTATTACAGCCCCATGCACACCACTTCAATATGTTCGTGTCTATATGTACGTGTGTGAATTAGAGAACAGTCAATTGTTGAATGAGACATTGCAAAAATGCAGCATAGTTGCTACAGTGTTAATGAAGTCTGCACAGCAGTGTGCTAAATCAGTTCGAGTTGTGAAAAAGTAATTCTCTTGACTTGGCAGTACCTCCTGAGCAGAAGCAATGACAGAAGTCACCAAAGAGTCTATTTCTAAATGTAACTTTAAACAGACAAGGCAAAACTGGAATCATGGAAATCTGCCTCAATCATTTCCTTTGCTGCCCTGCAGGAGAGACAGACAGACCAAATGGCAAATTAGTGGCCTCAAACAGGAAAGATGGAGAGATAGATGGGGGGGGGGGTGCTCAGAAGATAAGAACTGAAGCGGAGCATGGTGGGGAGGTTAAAGAGATATCGAGAAATGAACGAATAGAGGAAATCAGGGAAAGAAAAAGAGAGAAAAGTGTACAGTCATGGAGAAATGAGGGAAGCTGAGAAGGCTTAAGGCTTTTGTGATGCACACAGCAGCACAATCATAGCACAACAGATTATTATGCAGCACACTGCTGCCTTTAGAAAGCTCAATACTGGATCAAAAAGGCATTAAGTCATAGATAGAAACCTCGTCCCACAGGCATGTTTACACAACTCTGCCTTCTGCGCTGCATTCACTGTCAGCCTTGGATTAAACGCTAACGATTTAAGGATGAACTGCATCAGTTGTGAGCAGAAATATGCCATTTCTTTAATAATAACAAAAAAAGATAGACAGGATTTATTTATGGCTCAAAGCACATCATTTTATATTTATCATGATGTGATATAAATTCACATTTGCAAAGTATTGAGATATAACTCCATCCAAGTACAGAATGCATAAACAAGAACCACAGCAGCATGTCACATTATATCCCTGAATTGATAAATACAGTAGTTTATAGAGAACCTTTTATGCAACAATAGTATGACCACTACATACAAAACAGCACATATAAACGCACCATGTGTCGAACTCTAAACTAAAAATTGTTCTACAAGCAACATAATAATTTTCAAGAGCTAGAAATACGGAGGTGTGTTTTGGTTGGGAAAGCACTGAATGTTACGTATCACCTGAATATTTCATTTTGAAAATTTAAACAATTCTGCTAAATATTCCAAAGGCTAAAATATTGCTGCATGCTAGGGGAAATGGCTGGCACTAATGAAAGGCGTAAGCATACAGTAGTTAGTTGTGTTAAACATTCAAAACCACTGGCCTGGTCCTTTAACTAACACAAACTAGTAGTAACATCTAACAGAGAGGTAGGCCATTAAAGAAACACATGCTTGCTCTTTGTCTTTCTCCTGATCCATCACTGATTCACAAAAACACATGACTTCAATACTCTCCACAGGTATCCCCTTAGATAACCAGCAAAAACAAATACCTAACAATCCCGGGCCCTCATCTTTTCCATTTCGTGCTGAGCTGCAAATCTCTTATGCAATGCGGACATGTCAGCCACCCTCTCTGCTTTTGGCTGATGTCCACTTAAACCTCCTCAAATCGACACAAGGTTTCTGACCTTGTTACTATTTTCAGAGCATGTGCACAACGTGGCGTCTGCAAGATGAAACACACTGACGTGTAGGCATTGTGCTGATTAGAAATGACATTCCTAAAATAAAGTCAATAAAGACAACAACAAGGATGAAGCGGAAAAAACAGTTCCTGGGAGAGGAACAGTCTGACAGAAGGCAATGCTCAAACATTTTGTAAATATCGACTCCAACGTTCCCTTCTGCAGCCACACACAGTGACTAAACTGAGCTTGATTGCAGTCTTGCACTGAATCATTAGCTGACATGCAGAAGTTGAAGCCTGTTACCTTAGAGCAATGTACAAACAAAAACACATCCCATAATGCCACATCCAACAAAGATGTGTAGAGGAAGCGATAATCAGTCTGGGTCTAAAAAGAGACCATCTGTGCGTGTGTGTGTGTGTGTGTGTGGTCTGTAGGTCCAGTCCTCCTCCTTAAAGAAAACAAAACACAAAAATCTCACGCAACAAACGCGAGCAAAAGTGTAAGGATGTGTTTAATGTGATGTAAGCTGCAAACATTAGCATGCCTAGCTAACTAGCTTACTACTTACAATTGAAATCTTACGGTTATTTTCAATGGCAAGGGGCATGATATTACCTAATGACATTGTTTTGTGGGGCTAAGTTGAAGACGCACGGTTTCAAATATCACTGAACGTTCTGAGTTGCACATCTGCCACTGTAACCTGCTTTTGTGCCGTGCGGGAATGGAAAGGTCTAATGGCAAAAGAAATCTAAGGGAGGCAGGGTTTACTGAACAGTCAGCTGGGTTGAGCTCGACAAGATAGATATTTGTATTAATCCTTCATTTTATGACGGACAAAAATGTTTTTGGAACACCATCTTTCGGGCCTCTCTGTGGCCTGTAAGCAGCCATAGTGACAATGAAAACCCCTGACCTACATGGTACGTCTTGGGAATGAGATTATTAAAGGCTAGTGGGGCTTAAGTCGTCTAGGCCAAGCTCAACTGCTAAGAGACGCAACAACACATGCGCACACACATGCACACCACTGAGTGCATGTAAGACAGCAGATGGAGCACAGCCCAAACTTACTCCTGCAGAGCTTTTAGCAGCTGCCCTCTCACAACAGTTGGAACAGGTTTGGACTGAGATGTGCTTGAAGTGTAGAGGCCTCTGAGAATTGCCTCCATGCAGAGGCCAGAGCAGAGGATCTACTTATTGTACAACTTCTCCTGGCTGCCACATAAGCATTTCTTGAGGTGTAATTTATGGGCAGATTGTAAAGCACTTTGCAGGCGTTAGATCCAGGCTAACGCCTGCAAAGGTTATTCTGCCAAAGAGTAACAATGTCACTCTGATGAGAAATTGCACCTGGTAATATATGGCAGACATTAGGAGCTCCATTAATCTAGGTGTGTGAGCTGCGAGACTGTGAGTGTCTATCTGTGAGTGTGCTGTGTGTTTTCACTCATAAACCACAGCTCTAGAGCTGAGTGAAGCCTGAATGCATATTGTTCTGCCACATGAATACATACCCTTTAAATATGTCGCAGCAGTATATTTTGATGGTACCGTCACACTGTGTGCTGTTACAAGACGCATTACATAACCACGTGTACACATGCACAAGCCATAGGTTTTAACCTACTGCGAACTTAAAACAGCAAGATGCTCAGCCACGCACAGACGCGTATAACATCCATTAGAGCGCATGCATTCCACATACGCACACACACACACACACACATACATACCAACACAGATTTAAAAGGGCTACTAGTCCCAGGGCAGAGATCCTGACTCCCAGGCTGATTTGTCTCCAAACCATCTGTCACCATCTGAGCCTCCACAGGCATTTCCCCTTTCGTACAACAACACCTCAACACGCGCACACACTTTCACTGGAACCTGCCTCACACTACAGCAAAAAGGGCACGTGTGCATGTGTGCATGTTGTTGTTTGCATATATACTGTGTCTATTTTTGGTCCTTAAGCACATGTTAACGCTCTGCGGCAGCATGACGTGTTGACGTGTTTTCTAAACACCACATTCATTTTGCATCCCTTAGACTGTAATTTAGCAGCATAAGTTGGTGTTGAGATGCAGAGCATTCACTCATGCACAAATATGCAAATACATTTCATACATAATTTAAAATGCAACATGAAAAGAACACAAGTTCATTTTGATAAACAAGTTGAGGGAGGGGCAACATTCTCTACTTCATTTGCCACTACAGGGAAGAGGAGGAGTTCCTAATTTAATTAAGAAGGTCAAATGTTTCACAGGCAAAAAGCAAAACCTGATGGTACATTTTTGTTCAAGGTATTATTCTTTTCCCAGCGTTCTTGAATGCAGCTTTACTTAGCTTGAGTGACAGACAAAATTTGTTACTGCGTCCTCATCAATAGTGTCTTGGTTCTGTTATCCTCCCCTCTTTTGTCCTGCCCTGCTTTGTTTGTACTGTTCAATTCTGTTCATTTGCATTCACTTGTTCTCTCCAGACCTGGTTCTTTCAGATGATTTAATTGGGTCAACAAAAAGTGTTTACACAGACGTGCATTTCACCTACCATTCCCCATAGATGTATTTGTAGAGCAGAAAAACAACTTCAGCTGAAAAAGAGGGCTTTTATCATTTGAACAGTGTTTACAACACGCTGAGAAGTTCGTAACATCCCTCGTTCAAATCATGTTTCAAGGCTTGAGATGATCAGGGAGCTGCTTCATGTTAAATTACAGGTCTGATGATGAATATATCTCATCTTTGTACTCGTACATTTTAATTTCAACCCATACATAAACTCATTGAATCACTGCTCTTACCTGGCAAAAAACTGATGGTTTCTTTCAACCAATCAAAGTGCTCTGGGTAATCCATGGCAAGACAGTCTGGGACAGTCAGCGCATCCTCAGATGTTGCACTTTGATGTCAAAATGCACTACTGATAAATCCATTAGGCACCTCAATTTTCTTTCAGCAAAACATGAAAAACATGAAACCTGTCGCCTGCCCGAACCATAATTGCTGATGGACCATCATTTCGGTGAAGTTATCGAATTGACATATCGGGTCAGTTCCAGGACCCTCTGCAGCCCCTGGCGAGCTGCTACTACCACTGCTAGCCTGCTGCTGCTATGACTCTCCCTGCCTGCACGCTCTGATAACTCCCAATGTGAGATGCACAGGGCACAAAAAAGTGCCTACGCCAGCAGCGTGAGCCAAGGCGCGGCCAGACAGCTTAAGCCCCGGACCCATCCCATTTCACTTTCATTGTTTGTCTAACTGGGTTTGACCATCCACATCCCAAACCGAGCACCCTCTGACCTTCACTGTCCTCCTCCCACTTGTCAGACGGTCTGCCACCAGTGCCGCAAAGACAACAGAGAGCGTAAGTGTCCTCGCTCTTCCCACAATCCACAGGGTGGCGTTTGTGCCCTGGCTGCCCCGTCAAACACACACATACACACACAAAACCCGTCTCCCACTGATGCCAGCATGTGTGGATATCAACTTCGGTGTCAAGTGCTGCACCACCAGGCGCCCTATCACTGCCTCTTTCACAGAGAGGAAGACAGATAGTGTGGTTGAGGAGATAAGACGGAAGAAAGAGAAACAACAGCTGGTCCAGTCAGCAGCGGTGACAGAGTCTGGCCATTTGTCGATACTAAGGGGACATTCAGCAGTGGCAGCCAGGGACGGGCCCTGTGCTAAAGGCAAACACACTCATACGAGCGGCGCTAGGCTGTTAGGATAACATTGGATTTATTTTCCCCACAGAAAGAGAGAGAGAACGCATTTGTGTTGCTGAGAAGAGGGTGCATGGGAAATTACACAGTGCACCTCGGCAAGGCTGTGGTACAAATTACAACATATTTATTTTGAGAGAGTAAGAGGAGAACACTTTCTCAGAGTCAGGTCTGCCAGCGAAGTAGAACGTCTGACCTTCTTATTGAGCCAGTGTGAGTATTCTGATTGAACAGTCGGTGGCCTGTTGACATAGCTGTACATTTACCTGCTTTTCTGAATGAAACGTGACTGCTGTGCCGTTTACTTTCTGTACAGAACCCAGGTTCCGCAGCTACATAGCGTTCACGCAGCTCTTAACTTCACTCCTGTATCAGCTCACATCATGTGAAAGTTTCAGTGGCAAAGTAAAACACACATTATGATGAACTTCCAGTCCACAGATTTTCCAAACACTGTCTAGCAACTAGCAACACATATTACGCTGTTCATGAGTCAAGTGAAGACACTGCATACATATTGCATGATATCTGAAGAATCTCAGTTTGCAATGACACCTGCAGGGGCAGACCTTTGCACTGTTTCAGTTCACTGTGTAATGCTCTTTTACAGAGTGGATTACATTCAATGACAATGTGTTTTCCAATCCAGGACGTGTGATATCCTTTTAGTCATAAAGTAGAAGTTTGGGTGTACAAAGCATGTGACACATGCCCCCTAAGACTCTTGGTTATGGTTAGGATAGGATAGAGGTTTTAGTTAAATGTTGATACGGCTCACTTCCTTTAAGTCAGACATTGAACATATGTTTCCTCGATATGTTGAAAAAAAACTTAATGTTCCCTACAATAGGTATTTGCTACTGCAGACAATTCTACATGAATTAAATTTTTAGGGATAAGGGGTTGTCATCAATATCAGTTTCCAATCATAAAGTTACAGGCATCGATAATATGAACCACATTTTGGGTTACATGTCATATAGGTAAAACAAAAGAAAACAACCTGTACTGTGCACCTAATGAACCAGACTTTGCTGAAAGAACAAAATTATTCAATAAATATCACCAGTGCAATATTGTCTCACAATATAGTCTACGCCTGCAAATAACTGCAGCAAATTCTCACATTTGAGAACCTTTGCTTTATAAATAACTTAAATTATTAACTGGTTATAAAAATAATTGCAGATCATTAGTGTCGTATGTAAATTATGTGAACTTATGTGAATCGTTGCAGCTCTAAAATAGTGTAGGCTGCCTGTGGCTGACCTACTGTATCTAATGGAGTTTTGATATCAGCCCACAAAGCTACTTTAGCATTATGGGAAGATGGTTACAAGACTTGAGCGGCAGCCACACCCCTCCACAAGAAACTACTGGCTATAAATAAGGGTCTCTCTTGCGTGCGCTATGAGGGGTAATGTAAGTGCTTTGGAGGTGGGGTGCTGCAGGGACAGCTGCAGACTAAATAAAGAGACAACTAGAATTATGGCAGTTGAGGCTGATTTGGCTATGCTAAGTACCCCACACTTTGAAAGCATCAGTACAGCACCCTGCACATGGCTCATGGGCGGCTACATCATAACGGTCACAAGACGAATGGGTGTTAGTGATATTAATGATAATAATCTTTATCATTTTAGTGCAAAGAACAGGCTGCTATTCGTTGGCGGTGTAATATTTAGCAACATCAGAATCACTGCACAGTCAGATAATTTGTGAAAGGGAGAAATCCAGTTCAGACACTGGCTTCAAGTCTCCCACTGATCCTTTCACTATCAGCTAAAGTTGTTGCTATCTCCTCATGTGATAACATAATGGATGAATATAGCAGGGCGACTCTGGGAGGTACTGAGAGATCAGGAGAGTTATCTAAATGAGATCTCTGCAGTCCTGAGGACAGGGGAGTGTGTGCACATGTGTGACCATGTGTATGTGTGCAGCTGTGTGTCCAGGCTCTAAAAGCACATTAGAGCACACTAAATCTAAGTCTCTGATAGTGCCTCTACTATTCAGTGAGTTTTATGTAGAGCTATGATGAGATCCCTCTGGAGGAGTCACGGTGTTTTAGTATTTTCGCCTCAGGAACAAGGCACAAAGGAGAGGCTAGTGCTTTTACCTGTCATTCGAGACACCAAGATTTTGCTAAATGGGGAATGGCTAACCAATGTTGTCCATGCTTTTTCCGCTACTCATCCTGGTCTTCTGCTGGACACTTTAGTTAGATTAGCAAACGAGATTAACCCAGACATCCTTTCCCCCCAGCCACATCCTCCAGCTCCCCCTGAGGCGTTCCCAGGCTATATAAAATATGTTATCCCTCTAGCATGTTCTGGGTCTGCTTCCAGTTAGTAGTGCTTGAAATACCATCACATGCCTCCCTATCTCCTTTCAACATGAAGGAGCAGCCTTTTCACTCCCAGAACTGCTGATCATGTTGATAAGCAGGCCACATCACATCACTGGGCCACATCACATCATTGGGCCACATCACATCACTGGGCCACATCACTGGGCCCCATCACATCACTGGGCCACATCACTGGGCCAAACTACAATAACTAACACACAGTAGCTTTCCCCCCCCCTTCAACTATCCCACGACCTCCTGAGGAAGTACGCCACACCGTTTGAAAACCTCTGGTTCAGAGACTAGATACCTACTGTGCTGTGGAAACAAAATGTACTATTTTCTTTAGTTGCCATAATCTGTGGAAAGACAGGCTGGAGTCTGGACTTCTACATACACTCCATCCACACTTCCAAAAAAAAAAAGAAAAGAGGAGAGCATCGACCTTTTCTGAAGTTTTCAATACTTCAAAACAAACTGTAATTTACCTTTCACCCAGAATGTTTTCTACTGCCGACACTTCACTGAAACACAACACAGCTAAAGGCATCTCTTTGTGAAAGATTACATTTTTCAACTCTTGGGTGATGCATTGTTTCCCTGCAACCCACCTCCTGGTCCGAGCCCAGGCTTTGAAAAATGCAGCCTTCCAACACATTCATTCAGAAAGAATTTGCAGGGTTTGAGATGTGGAATAATAAACACAATCTCACAACTGAAAGATAACCCCAACAGTGAACCAAAATGTAAAATAAATAAATAAAACAGCAAGAAAGATGTTTTTGTGAAAGTCAATTGCACACAGTATGTACAGCAGTATATCTTGCCTTAACGTCGGTTTGGAGAGCTGCTGTTTCTTGTGGTTGTTAGTCGTTCACGCACAGCATATCAAATAACCACACTGTGTGCCTTAGCCAACAAGCAAGAGCAGATACAGCAATATTTCCATTCTGCACAACAGAACCTTTACACTGATAAAGATCGAAGGAATAACTGCTATCAACACTATTCGGCACGTGAAAAGAAGGCTCTGCCATATTGTATTAGTTTCAGTGCCCCAGGGCTAACAGCTGTATGCAGACACCGTCCACATCCACACTGAAGGGAAAAATGTTTCTTTTTTCCTGAGAGCGGTCTTTGCATAGACTTACAATTTCAATGAGAAGCAGTCAGACATAAAGAGGCTGACTGGCAACGCTGCAGGCCACTCTGTGACTATTTGTTTATGGTAGCATCTGGGTGTGTGTGTGTGTGTGTGTGTGTGTGTGTGTGTGTGTGTGTGTGTGTGTGTGTGTATATCTGCGTGGGTTTGTGTGATGGTCAGTTATTGATACCCACAATGTCGGAACAGTTAAGACACTTTACAGGTGATGGCAGATAAGATGTGATTATAGACTGTGAGGTTAAAACAAAATGGCACCTGGTGAAACAATGCAACTTTTCAATAAGAGCTCAGTGTTATTTTTTTTTATCTATTAATATGCGTTAATGGCGATAGAACCTACCCTGTTATTACCTGCCTGCGCTGTACATATTTACTCACAGTGCAAATGTATCCAGCGCCCTCTGATAGATTCCATTACTATTGCTGATTTGCTCCAGTGCACATTGTTATCAAGTATTCAAATGGACTTTAGAGCAACAGCTAGCTTTAATCCTGAGGTCAACAATTTCAGCTAAGTAGGTGGGGGGATGAAAACTCACAAACCTACTGAAGCACTCGCACTTAGGAGATGACTTACATATTTCAATGCCATTCTTTCGGCCATTCTTCAAGAGCCCTGCCTCACTCACTGTCCTACAAATTTAACCCAAAGACCCTCCAGTTACCAGGTTCCTAGGATTTGATGATTTGAAGGTCAAGACCTTCTAGGTTAAAACTGGTCTAAATGGCGTAAATGTGTTGATGGCGTGTTGAGTCATTTTCAACCAATGAAATGCTGATTTTTTGATTTTTATTTTATTTGGTCATTAATGTCAATATTAATAGAATTAACAGAAGCATTTATGTGTTTCATCACAGTACAGTCATATCATTTAGTTCACAGGTCAAAAAACACATTTACAGAAGTAAGTGTACAGTACCTCTTTAAAATAATATTTAAATAATGGTTATAAACCATCTGGAAGTATTTAATATCCAATGAAATCTAGTCTGGTTCTAACCTAGATACTTTGCTACTTTTGGTTGCTTTTTATTAAATGATGGCAGTTGAGGCTGATTAAATTCTCTCTTACTGGGTATGTATCACAAAGTACATCCACAGCAGTTCTCCCTCTACTGAGGGGAAAAGTCGACGCCAGAGTCAAATATGTGCCTGCTGCTCAGGGAAGCCTGGTAAAGTGTGTTCACCCCAGATATCCTGAACAGAAAGATGTACTTGCCAGTTCTGTGGCATAGTATTGGTTAACTAACCTCTTTGTCAATACATTCCTTAATGTGTACCATTGTCCTAACTCATAATCAGTAAATAAATCGTTTTTAGTTTAATTTAGTTTTTAACTACAATAAAATAATACTGTAAATTAGTGTTAACGACTCCAATCTTAAATACATCACTAACCACCTGTGACAGATGGTTGAACAGTGACCCACAATCTACTTGGTCATGACCGTTAAAAACTCCTGCTGGACTGTTCTTTGAAAGCCTCCTCCTTTCCACCCCTTTACCTACACAAGCATGTTAAACCCTCGACATAATCTTTTATTATTGACCGCTCGGCAAGAAGCCTTCCCTCCTAGTGTTATGGGAAAATGGTTAAGGCTGAGATGTAAAAGATGTAGTGACTGCCGTGTTTATATGTGGAACGTATTGTTCTGTAATGTTCTCCAGCTGAAAACTGCTGGGGCAAGGCGCGCGTTAAAGTGGACGACCCAGCATGCTTCCTGTGTAAATGTGTGTGTGTGTGTGTGTGTGTGTGTGTGTGTGTGTGGAAAAGGAAGTGCGCATGTGTGCGTTTTACAGAGATATAGTGCCCAAGGTGCTTGGAGTAAGACATCTACAATGAGGTCAAAAGAGTGTGAACTTTTCTTATTTGATCATTCTCTAAGCCCCACCGCCCTCGGTTGATGTCGCTGTGCCCGTCAAGCTTTCCATTCTCGCACAGCACATATGCATTTTACAGTGATAACCTTACCACTAGAAGTTCATTTTTGAAATAATGACTCCATGAATTCAGACAGTGGTAGGAAAATACAGGCTTCTTCTTCTACCAGCATCCTGGACTCGCCTCCAAACCATGGGGAAATACTACACAGTGGATGTGCTATTGTGAACGGGGAGGGGTTCAGAGAAGTGTCAATTGATGAGCAAGACATCTCTTCATTCAAACAGCCATTTGACAGGTTTTCCATCTTTTCTCTGTGAGACTGGTATACCAGGGGTCATGCCTCTATAAAAGCTGTGGCAAGGCCTGCTGTTTATGAGCGGGCTAACATGGCTCTGACAGCATATCAATCCCTCACACTTCAGCCAAGGACACCAAGACATCAGCTTTGACAGATGATACAGCCTGGGATTTTCACCATAACAAGGGAGGACTATCCAGTTTACGCCACTTCTTCGAGCCACTTCTAGTAAGACTATTAATCTGCAGAAAGCCAGGCACACACATGCAGCGGAGAGAGGCACCAGTGTGACCTTGTTTTAAAGACCAAAGGTCATGTGACCGTGCACTTCTCACTGCTTCTCACAGAAAGGAAACTGGAATAATGAGGTGATAACATTCATCAAGCAATGGGTGAATCAGGGCATCTTGATCTTGATTTTGCAACAATGACCAGCCCCATGTGCAGTATTATTAGACTGCTACTTACCAAATACATCAACCATCTGATATGACATCTTACTAGAAAATTATTTAGATAATATAAATAAGACATTTGCAACCTTATGCTAGGACAATAAAAGATACTTCAGCAGGGAGGCATCTGTAAACACATCTGCGTCTGCTCTACGTTACAGCAGAACTGAAACCATAGCAACGTAAACAAATCCGGCAAGATTGCTGTTCAACCTCAAATTTCATAAATGAAATGGTTTCATGCACTCTAAATTAAAAGTAATATTGGTTGATTTTTTTTGATGGTTTACTGTATTAGAAAAAACAACACACAGACACAGACACACACACACACACACACACATAATACAGGGGGGTTATCTCAACAACACAGCCCAGAATGACTCACAGCTCCACCATTAGCACACACATGGGAAAGGAAAGATAAGTCTACAAACAACAGTAGCGATACTTATAAAACATTGATCAGACCACCACTACAGTCTGTGGACCAATCATGTGCCTTCTTTCCCTTCTTTATCTCTTCCCCCTCGGCTATCCATTTTCTCTGTATGATGCTGCCTCCTCTTCCAAGCACAGTGATGTATAGGAGACACGCCAGCCTTTGACTGGACTGCCTGGGTTCAATCTAGCAAAGAGACTCTGCCTTTTTTCTTATACGGCAAGACACAACTACAAAAGGATGAACAGGTGAATTCTAGTGCTTTCATAAGGAATGTGTCTGATAGTCAGAGCAAACACAAGAAGAAACATCAGGATAAGCCTCCCACTTACTGCATTCTGGTTTCTTTTCTGTTGCTATTTTCAAAGCCCCTCGTGTCTTAAACATAAATACTGCACACACTAAAGCGAGAAAGTGAGGCGTTACCATTTTAATGTTTCTTTTTGCATGTTTGCTGACTGGTTATCAAGACTGTACAGTTAGGTATGTGCAAAAGGCACCAATATCAACTCCACCCAGCCTGACAACGCAAAGGGGAAAAGCTGTGTTATAAACTGTTAGCCTACTACTAGCAGGTAAGATTGCTGCTCCAGGAGGTGAATGAATCTAGAGTGAGCGCTAGGCAGGATTACAGCGAGGAGGATGTCAAACAGCAAGATGGTTTTCATCGACAAGATTCAACCAACAAAGAGTCTGGGGTAGCTACAGAGCCATATGATTTTGCAATGTTTACACCTGACCTGACCTGACTAAAGGGTAAGTGACAGTTAGTCAGACCAGTTAGCCACATGCTCGCTCACGCATTTTATGCCACAGCTGTTGTAGGGCAGCAAACATTGCTCAGCACCCTAGCTGACCTATATCTCACTGACTTTCATAGGAGGAGAAACTATCTCCTGGATCTCTGTGAAAACGAGTGCCAGTGCCATTTATGGACAAAAAGTCGATGCTCATTGGTTTCAGTTTGTCACAAACAATGTCTCCCACAGGCTCTATCTGTTGTCGGACATAACTATATCAGAATGATATTGGGTTCTGCTAGACAGTGTAAAGATTATGAATGCAGGGCTGAAAATAAAAAACTATGTCTACAGAGACTGTATTATCTATATTACACAGATACTGTGTATCAAACAAACTGTATAACATATTTCAGCGAATTTGGCACAAGCAAATATAAAAAGTCAAAATAAAAACATTTACATCAACATTGAGAAAAGACAGTCAGTGGCTACAAGTATCAGCTCTATTGATCTAACAAGCAGTAATTCAATATGGGCACCGGCCCAAAACAATAATACAGTCACTCTGTGCAGACAAACAACTAAGTAGCAAACTCAACCACTTCCAAAAAAGAGCACCTGATTCAGCAGCACCCAATAAGACGTATCCGCATCGCTCCTCTGTCCCCTTTCATCTCGGAAACGTAATGCTGATGTTCACTTTACTTTTGTCTTTGAAATGTTCCCTTTCATTTCAGCAGCCTTGCTTTTCTCTAAAACAGCTTTAGCCCTTTGTCTCTTGAATTTTCTGTTAATGCTGTTTCAGTTTGTGCAGGCACTTTGAATGAATAGGATCAGGTTGACACTTTTTTGTGTTAGATAAAGCTGCACTACAGAATAGCAAAACCGAAATGTATTTGTATTAAAAATGTCACTGATCAATACTTTAAAAACCTGCATGAGATAATCAACACAGGGGTCAATGGTCAAAAACATCATCCTGAGCTGACCTGCATGTACCAGCTGACAGGTCTACATGGCTGGAGTTTGCGGCGCACACAAAGTCAGTCATGTTCCAGAAAACCAAACAGACAGAAAAAGAAGAGAACATGAGTTCAGATTGATCTATAGTAAACAATTAAATCAATATAATCCACTCTCAAAAAATGTACTTGGTATAAACTGAATTGATGCAGCTGAATATCAATGTCAGTGGGGAGCAAATCCTGTACCTGCTCCATTGATGGCAAATGTATCAATTGTTACAGAGACAGGCTCATTTTGTGGTTTATGCCAACACATGCTGCAATGCAACAAAGTTCAGTTGTAAAAGCTGAAACAAACTTTTGTGGATTAACAAAATCTTTTCTCTATGCAGAGTCTCTAGAGCATTATCTGGAAGATAAAACAACTGGCACATACAGTATAACGTTCTATGAAACATCTGAGTAGAGCTGGAGCAGTCAGAGCTGCAAAAGATGAGAATTTTGACTACATGTGACATTTGACTGGTCTCCTGACTGCAGAGTATCTTGTCTAGATTAAATGCTAAATATAGTCTTCTCTCTCCACCAAACAGCTTCTGAGCTAATGTGGGCTGCTAGGCAGTGGTGGGTCGGGTGTGAAAGGATGACATGCGTCCAGTGGAGATGCTCTCGTCAGCAGATCTCAGCTGCACAGAGCTTGAAGCTCAGCCACTGATTCATACCAGTCCACATGACTTCACACACTGATGCTCACTGATAACGTGCTGGGATTAGGGGCACCGTGTGTGTCGATATGGGAGTGTGTACATGAATGTGTGTGTGTCTGGGAGCGGTTCTCAAGCCTGAGATCCGTGGAAAAGCCACAGACATGCACACCACAAGCCAAAGTGTTTAGAAACCACCGGACGATGGACTGGTGAGAGTAGAGGCGGACTATTGGAAAACTTGACTGTTTCTGGCAGAATGAAAAAACAACTTTAAATCTCTGGAAAAGGAAACCAAAAATGAATAGGTAAATGAAAGGTATGCTTAGGTCACTGCTTAGTGCCAACACAAAATAAATGCAAATGATATATGCCATTTGAAGTGCTCTAAAATGTTACAATTGTAGACAAAAGTATCCTGTTGCAGCTCTTAACCTCTCTTAATGGTATTTAAGTGTAAAAGGAAGCTTTTTCTGTACTTCCCTGGTTGCTTTGGCTCTTTTTCTCCCCCCTGCCTAACTCAATGTATCCCAAGAAGAGGAAGTAGCAGCAGATAATACAGTCAGAGCCTGTTAAAATCCGGTGTGCAACTTTTACAAAGGTCTTTCTCTTTCCTCTCATTGTTTCACTCTTGCCTATCTCATCAGATCATCTTAGTATTTAAAGTATAATTTGATGAAACCGTTCTACTCTGGAGTCTGACTAAAGTAAATAGAAATATATTTTTTATAAAAACAGGTTAAGATTACAAATACAAATTTCTATGTAAATGCCATTAATACCTTTTCACACACACTCACTTACATGTGCTAGCAAAGACAATGCTTGGCAACAGCAAGATGAGATGTAGCAGGCATCATGCATGACTGTGTGACAATCAGAAAGGGTAGCTAATAGCAATTTACTGATTTTTCATGACAATATCGAGGCATCTAAAAAGGAATGACAAATTACAAAAAAAAAGCTCAAACTCTGACATTGTTGCCATGAGATGTCAGATTATATGCTTAAATAATGCCACTATAGATCCTTAAAATGGTGAATTGCATTTGGCCTTCCCAAAAACCAAAAATGCATTGCAATCCTTAGCATGTCTGACTAGTTAGCTACAGTAGCAACTGTTACTTCCTAGTAAGTGTTACTCCAAAGACCAAGGAGGACACATTATTATTATATAACAATTACACCTGTTTGTGGGGTTACAGGTGACAGGTGACATTAATTAAAGTAACCAGAAACATTAAAAAGTCCGCTAGAGATGTCATGGAGCTAACGTTAGCTTAATAGCTAGCTACACCTGATAAAATCAGCTACAAACACTCAGGAACAATGTTGCTCATGAAGATGTCCAGCAATACCCCAAACTGCGGTGTGTAAATGGTAAATGGTAAATGGACTCTTTCTTATATAGCGCTTTTCAACCGAAACGGTTCCCAAAGCGCTGTACCAGTAATCTAAGTTTGAACAGTAGTCTAATTCACCCATTCACACA
>JAVQJF010129877.1:0-17105 GCA_036023855.1 Gadopsis marmoratus
CACACACACACACACACACACACACACACACACACACACACACACACACACACACACACACACACACACACACACACACACACACACACACACCTCCCCCCCAACCAGCTTCTCTCAAATGAATACTTTTTGTTTTTTAAAACAAGCGTTTATGTTAAATGAATAATTTCTGGCTTAAATTATACATTTTTTCCCCTGCGGTCCACGACCAAAATTACACAGAGTCCCAGCTATTTTCTCCCTGTTTGAATTGTGTCCTGCATTCTTGTGTCCCAGCGGTGTATTTAAAGTCCCACGGCCTTTCTTTAATTAGCTCAGCCCAGTAATTAACTGGGAGATATTGTTTAGTTCAATTATAAGGGTCTGAAGGCTTTTATAGAATGGATGGCAGCAGACCTGTACTTTAAGGCTTCAGGCAGCGAACAGTTAACAGTGGTCAGCGAGAGGCAGATCATTGTTGCAGTGCCACGTCTAACAGGCCACAAAGGGTCACTGCCGCAGACCGTGTCCGCGATCCACTGGACATCTGAGTTTAGACCTTCTGTGTGCGCTTTATTTCCAGCAGGGCGCAGTTACATTTTACTTACTCTGTCCGTTATTAATTGTTGATACATACTGAAAATCTTTTGGGTTTCCGGGTTAGCCTGGTGTTTATCCTCGCCACGCATAATCTGCTTTTTCCTTTTAGAGTGGCTCTATCTCGTACACGTGCTCCTCGGGACGTTCCCATTTCCCGAGTTGGAAAGTCGTTCTTGTGTTCCTGAGCTTCCTGAACATCGACCCTACAAATAACATGCGATGTATTTAAACAACGTGTTGGTGGCTCTTGTTGCTTCACCAGTAAAACCCCTAAAACCACTAAAATATTGATTTACCTGACTTGTTTAATACTTAGTAACTGATCTAGGACAGAAGCTAACGCTTACAAGTAAGACCATATGACAAATTACATGTGAGCAAAGACGTGAAATAATAAAACGTTTCTGACAATCAACCAAATATTTTATTTCTATATGCTTACTTATTATACTGTCTATATATAATATTTAGTTTTAATTTTCCCAGTGGGGATCTCACACAGGGAGATCATTTTTTGCCACTAATTCCTATCAATCATGGAGAAGCGTGGCGACTTTGCTAAATAGAAGTCAGATGGGGCAAAGAAGGAGCTGCCAGATGATCATAAAGGTTTTGAAATTTAGTAATGGATGGTCGAAAGAAAAAATAAATAAATAAATCGATGCTGCAGAGGCCGAGATATCCTGAATTTAACCCCCTAAAATATAGGTCAAAATCCAGAAATGCTGGATCCTACATTTCCCACAATGCAGTCTGAATATGCTCTGTTAGACCCTCACTGTCTGCTAAATGCCTGCGTCTTTCAAACTCCTGCCACCAGTTTGTAGTTCAGCTTTCCATTAAGAGTGAGTAGTTTCCCCCATGATGAGTCAGCCGACTTTAATGTGGACTGCCTCCTTAAAAACAAACAGCCGAAGCATGTTTGGAGGAGAAAATGAAGACGAATGGTAAAATTATTACACATCACAGACTTGCATGTGTGCAATGATGGATGATTGCCAGCGTTCTGGGTGGGTTCCCTTTAAGTTTTACCTCAGAATGCAGAGCTTTAGATCGTCTGTTGGTGTCATCATGTGTTATTTTGTCCCATCAGATTTTGTGGTAGTGACGTCTCCATAGCAACGGGCCGTGAGCTATCCCTATTTTTAAAAAAAGACATACAGTTAGGAAGTCATTTATGAAAAGGTTACATGATAACTAGAACATAATTCACCAAGTTTGGACTTAACACGTGGAGTTTGGTCCAAATGCTCTTCAGCTTTACTCCACCAGGTAATTGGTCTTCTAATAAATGAAGGAGTGAGCCGGAAAGTCAGCTTAAAATCTCTTTTAATTTAAGCCTTATTACTGCTTAGTGAAGCATTCAAATGTTAAAAAGCTGCAGTCCTGTCTGTAGGTATTTTGGAACCGGTGAGCTGCACCGTAACTTTTAAAAAGCCAGAAACTCTTTCCTGCCACTTTCACGCTGCTCGGCCTCGTGCACGGAGTTGTTGTACAGACTAGCGCGACGGATTGTCATCAAGAGGAGTTCCTCGGGGTGCAGTGACGGGTGATAGGGGTGTGTCAGGCGTATGGGGTTTCCCTCGGTGTGTGCCAGGGGTGGAAGCTGGAACCAGTTTGGAAGACGAAGCCCCGGCATGCGTGTGCAGGCTGCTGCAAAACCATTAAGACTTATTCTAGCATGGGACAGTGGTATTGCTGTGTGTAGATGTGCATCTCAGTGTGTGTGTGTGTGTGTGTGTGTGTGTGTGTTTGCACGCAGGCATCCATGCGTGCAGGCCTGTGCGAGTGTTGACGAGAGGAGTCGGAGACATCAGTGTGTGTTTGTGTATGGACTTGCGTTTGTGCGGATGGGCACACTCAGACGTGAGCCAAGCCACCAGCCGGCCACATGAAGGCGCGTCTCTGGGAGGTGGAATTTTAATGTGGAAATGGGAACAATGATTTCTACTTTTAAATGTGGACAAGAAGCAGAGCCCATTGAACAGCAGACCAGAAAATGATGGATCAATTATTAATGTATTCACCATCAAACTGTGAGCGTGTGAGTGTGTGTGTGTGTGTGTGTGTGTGCTTTGCATGCCAGCTGGTTCTTGTACGTGTCCACGTCTCTGTGTGCTGTCATGTGTCCTCTGTGAGTTTGTGTTTGTCTGCTTATTCACGCGTTTGCTTCCACCCAACTTGGCATTAGCGAAATTGTTATGACTTCTTTGTTATGACTTGTACTTGTGTGTGTGTGTGTGTGTGTGTGTGTGTGTGTGTGTGTGTAAAATTAGACAGAAACAATAAGAAAGAAAGAGACATGAGGAAGACTGGCTCAGTGTTTTCCTCTCTGTCATAAAATGATCCGAGTATTTCAGTCCATCTCTTTAAAACGCACCTCATTAAATCTTCCCCTTCAAAAATAAAATAAAACTCTTTCACATGTGAAAATCACATTATTATCACATGAACAACATTTCTATCTCACGTGATAATTTCACACGTATATGTCATTAGGTGAAAATATCATTTCAAATGGGATATTACGTTTATGTTTTTACAAAATTCAATATGTAAAGTTTGCAGGTAACGTGTGAATTTATGACACATATTTTTCACATGTGATATGCTACGGAGCCTTAAAAGGGACGTGAGCAAAACAACAAAAATGACCCAGGTTTCTTGGGACAGACTATTTCCGGTGAGGCAGAGGAAAACACCATCCAGCTGTTGTGTGGAAAATAACTGCACAGTAGCCAGTTCGGCTATATTTCAACCTTGGACGTCGTTATAAGGATTTCAAGCGTTGCTTTTTAGTCATCACCATAATATTGCCCCCCAACGACATTTAAAGCACACTTTGAATATGTGTGGTCTGTTTCAGCTCAAGAGAATTGAACAGGAAGTAGTTTCTCGTACCAGCAGTTTATGAAAGATTTTTTTTTAGTTTCTTGCCCCGTGTGGGCTCCGTAGATATGGTGCCCCACACATGATGAATGTGTATAAAGTGTTTCTCTCTTATTGTTTTGTAATAAGAGTTTAAAATGTACATATCTTTCTCTCACAAATGTAATGCTGTGTTCTGTGTAAAGACAAAAAGATCGTTTCCATGTGGCCCAGATGAAGTTAAAACTGACTGCTGCTGTTCTAATAAAGCTATCTGGTTCAGTTTGGGTTCTTGGTGGTCTTGGGTTCCTCTGGGGTTCTTCCTTGCCCTGAGGGGTCTGGTCCCGTCTGCTCATGGTGGATTAAATGATGCCCCCCCCCCTCCTCCTGTACGACCAGATAATTAAGAACACAGCTCGGCCTGACTGGAATCAAAGATACAACTGAGATATAAACACAGTGGAAGAGAACAAAAAGAGCGAGGGAGCGAGCGATCAGAGGGGTCTGAGGAGAAGAGACGTCTGAAGGGAGGAGGAAGAGGAGGAGAGAGGAAGATACGGGGGGGGGGAGTAAGGAACAAGGGGACAGAAAGGGAGAGAGAGACGTCTCCGGACCCGTCTGGATCTCATTTAGAGGATAGTAATGCGATTAGTTTTGTTTAGTTTTCACAGCTCCAGCCAGTCCCCATGAAAAACCTCTGTGTGTGTGTGTGAACGAGTAGGTGAAGTGCACGTCTGCTTGTGTGCATTGTGTCTTTATATTCTGGTGCTAGAATTTAGGATTAGAAGCAGTGACGCAAATGAAAACGCGTTCCAGGTTCATCAGAAATATTTCATGCTAAAGAGGAAGAAGAGAATATGGTTCCAGACTTTTTGATAGATGTATGACATTCTGCACCAGGATTTTATTAAAAACACCTCAAATACTCAAACTAGAATATGTGAAATCCTGCGATTAATATGTGGAAAGGGATCTCGATAGTAAGATTAGGGAAGAGGCCGGGCTACAAAAGTGTACTGTTTAAAATGGACCCAAGACAATAAAATGTTGGAAATGTATCAAGCAAGTTGGCACATCTCTGCATGTTCTGTGGGATTGTCCCCTGGCATTTACTTTTTGGAAAGAGATACTAAAAAAAAAAAATCTTCTCTCATCACGCCACCAAACTAACTCACTAAAGCAGAGTTTGGGTAATCAGGAGCATTTTTTATTGCGGCGTCCAGGTTTATTTTACGTAACGTGGAAGAGCCCACACGGGCCGCTACACAGTGGCGTCAACTCACAACAGAGATTTATTCTTTTGAACGTTTGATTTCCAGGTCAAATAATGTCCAAATCAAAACTAGTGAATTGGTGCAGAATATAAAGGAAGATTTGGGTTGTTCCTTCTTCCCTTTTTTTTTTTTTTTTTTTTTTTATTTGTGCTCTCTGTATTTTTGTCTAATGTTCAAATGTCAGATCAAATAAAGACAGAAATCTTTCGTGTGTGTGTCCAGGCATCATCAAGGTGGGAAGGTGGAACCCGCTGCCCATCCACTTCCTGACGGACGCACCAGAAGCTACAGTTGCTGACATGTTGATGGAGGTCTACCACATGGTCACACTACGCATCCAGCTACAGAGGTCAGTGGTCACACAGTAACTAAATTCATTCATTGGCTTTAACGAGAAAGTAAGTGTGCGTGGCATTTCAGAGAGAGAGAGAAGGTAGAAATGTTTGCTTTCCTTTAATATGAAAAACAACATTTGAACATCCACGTCTGATGGACACGCTGAGGGTTTTAAAGCATCCACTCAGTCCGCTGGGTGGCTGACGTCATCGCAGCTGATTGCATTTCAAGAAGTTACCATATCCATCAAATTTGAAAGCAACAATATTGAAACACTGAACACTGAAGTTAAACATCCCGGTGGGGATTTATCTATTATCTGTCTCCGTCGGGGAGAGTACGTGTGCCAGGAACTCCTCGTTCCCTCGAATAAGTGAAGCGGGATCTTGATGGACAGATAAAACCAGATAAACTCCAGATGAGAGGGTTATTATTGTTATTGTCTTGGCACGTACCAGCCAGGTTTGTTTACGTGTTTCTGTGCGTATCCATGGCGATGGCAGAGCTCTGGCACGGTTTGTGCTCGGTGTCGAAATCATCTATTTGAGATTAAAATGAAATAAAAATACACGCGGGAAGTGGTGGACGGAGGACATTTGACAGATCAGTGGGGTCAGGGGTTTGTTTAGGGTTAGAGGAACTGCACATGTTCGCGTTCTTGAAGTTAGATGAGGAGATACAGCTAGCAGCCGTTTAGCTTAGCTTAGCATAAAGACTGTAAGGTGGCGGAAACAGCTTGCCAGGCTCTGTTTGAAGGTAACAAAATGTGTCTACCTGCGCCTCTAAAGCTCAATAATTACCACAATCACATCCCCTTTGGTAGGTGGATTATTTTTTTTTTACCTTCGGACAAAACCAGGCCAGCCGTTTCCCCCTGTTTTATGCTAAGCTAACAGGTTGCTGGCTGTACCTTTGTATTTATTGTACAGACACGAGTGATATCTGTCTTCTCATCTACACTCTTTGCAAGAAAGCGAATAAGCGCATTTCCCAAAACGTCGATGAATATGATGCAGTGGTTATCCAAAACGTCCCGTATAATCACATAAAACAATAGTTTTTTATGGTTAGTGTGTCGTTTTGTGTTTAATCGTACTGATGTAACTGACTGTGCGTGGTTGTGGCTCGTTGTAGTTTTTCGAAGCTGGAGGATCTGCCCTGCGAACAGTGGAACCACGCGACCGTCAGGAATGCCCTCAAAGAGCTGCTGAAGGAGATGAACCAAAGCACTCTGGCCAAAGAGTGTCCTCTGTCACAGGTAACGTCTGCCTCCTTCTACACAACAACATCTGCTCATCAGTTAAATAATCTGCTATATCTACTCTTTAAGATGTTCTTTACATGTGCTTCTACACTGACCATCACACCTGGATCAGTGATCCCCAGCCAGGGCTACTTCTGCAGTCACCAGGGGGCACATGGAAAACTGTGAAGCTCAGATAACTTAAAAAATCTAAATTAGGGTTAGATGATATATACCGTATATATCCACATATTTGTGTTTAGGAAAAAAATCAACACACAGGTAAGATAACAAACATGTGTGGTGTTGATCTTTATAGTTTCAGCCTCAGTTTTCCACCAACCCGAGTCAGCTGGACGCTGCAGAACGACAGCAGAGACCTCAAAGGAAAGATTCTGTAAACGCTTGAAGCAGCCCGTTTCTGGCAGTAGTGGAAATGCAAACTTGGCCAAAACTACAAAAAAATACCACAAAGCCATCCCGTCTATCAAATGTGTCTGATAAAGGGGGACTTTGGCCCACCTGATAGGGCTGTGGGGGTACATCAAGGTTGGGATCCACCGCCCTGGCATACGACTGAAGTCGGTTTCAGTTAGAAGAATGAATCGTACATGCATTGTATTGATCATTGCCACATTTTAATCCGACTCCACCCCACAAAACGAAGCGCTGCCTCCGCAATCATGTTAAAATCCCAAAGCTGCCTATCTAGACCTCTATCCTGGGACTACATAATGACTGGTGTGTGAGCTTTGCGTGTGTGTGTTTAAATGGTCTTCTAGCGGGGGGGGTTCATCGCAGCATCAATTGCAAGCACATGTGTGTGTGTGGCTGGAGATTCCCTCGCTGCACTGTGCTGGCTCGAGTTTCCATGGGTGGCTTCCAGTCATGATTAATGTTTGTCTATTTCTATTGTGTGTGTGTGTGTGTGTTTATGTGAGCATGCCATGTGGTTGTTGTCTGAGTGTAAGCATTTCATATTATGTTGGTTATTAATTATCTTCCCCCTCTCTTCCTCTCTCAGAGTATGATTTCCTCCATAGTGAATAGTTCCTACTACGCCAACGTCTCCACCGCCAAGTGCCAGGAGTTTGGTCGTTGGTACAAGAAGTATAAGAAAATCAAAGGTGAGCTGTGAAGAAGACAGTGGTCCGAACTCCTTTAATGCTAAAAATGATTCAAATGAAACAATTGCGGAAGGGAAAAATCACCATTTGATTGAATTGCTAACTCATAGTTGTGCGTTAAGAGGCTACGTATGGGACGGCTACAGAATGCAATAGATGGCGTCCACCTCCTCGAAAGTGTAATTACACTTCGGGACTATGGGAGGCTAATGAGATACCACTGTCTGTGATTGGTCAGCTTGAGTTGCTGGTGTTTTCGCCTACATGCTTCTGAGTCCAGTGAAAACAACATTAGGAAGTTGGAGAAGGTTCAGTCGTGACACACATCTAGTAAAGGCATTTCCACTGCAAATGGAACACGTTCACAGGGGCAACACGCTCCTCAAACAAATAAAGACTCGTCCCACCAACGTAACTCGTCGAGATCGTCTCATCAGCCTGTAAGAAGCTGCACTACAATCATCACATTAAACACTAAGCCTGAACAGAAAGAGGGACGTAGGAGGAGAGAAAATGAGAGTGTTGTAGTTGTTCTGTTCTTTACGTGGAAGTAGGACCTGCACACGGCACTGTTCCAGGTGTCAACACATGTAGAGCTCTCTGATTGGCTGCTACACATGTCAGTCATAGCTAGGAGCTCAGGGGGAGAAACGTCCCTCAGGCCTTTCCTTACAATCAATTTTATTTTAATATTTTAAATGAATCTGTTTCTTTACCTTTGAAGCAGCAGTTGACAACTCAGCAGTATTCTGAGTGATTCAAGGAGTTCTTGTTCATGTTGGTTTAAAGGTTGAGCTTCATTCGGTTGATTGTAAGGACCTTGAGGTGAGATTGTTATGGTCATGTATGAATATCAACAACATCAGGACCTTCCCTTCTGACTGACCTGTATTTGTGTTGTGGAGCAGTAGATTACCTGGAGAAGATGTGGTCTGGACGAGATCCTGCTGACATCAAAAGTAAGGGGTCTGTTCACTCTTCCAGACGCTGTGGTGATGTGAAGGTGTTTGTTTGACCACACTGACTGTCTCGTCTCCTCTCCAGTAGAGAGAGACAGCATGGCAGACTTCTGTGTGCTGGGCCAGAGACCTCCTCCTCACTTGGCCGGCCTGGCCCAGCTCAGTCACCTGGGGGCCGGGGGCCCACTCCTCAAGGCGGGATCTGGAGATCCGCAGGCACCCTCCCAGCCACCCCCTCCTCCTCCTCCCCAACAACAGCCCTCGCCCCATGGCCCCCTCCACCACAGCCCTCCTCTCCGTACGGGCCAGGTGCCTCCTCCACACCCACCACCCCCTCCTGGAGCCCTGCAGCCCCTGCTGGGGCCAGGTGGGCTGCTCTCGCCCCAACTCTCCCCGCAGCTGGTGCGTCAGCAGCTCGCCATGGCCCACCTCATCAACCAGCAACTAGCCGTTAGCCGCCTGCTGGCCCATCAGCACCCCCAGGCCCTCAACCAGCAGTTCCTCAACCACCCGCCCATCCCTCGGGGTTCATCCAAAGTTGGCGGCGACCATCCTGGGAGCAACCCCTCGGCCACTGAGGTCTCCTCTGAAATCTACCAGCAGGTCAGAGACGAGCTGAAGAGAGCTAGTGTCTCCCAGGCCGTGTTCGCCCGTGTGGCTTTCAACCGCACACAGGTAGGAAAACAGGACAGACTGTGGTCAAGCAGGTTAGGGGACAGTTTGAGAACGTGTGGTGGCAAAATGGTCAGAGGAAGAGGAAGAGCAAGGTGACGCGTCAAGGATAGGAGAGGGTAGCTTCAGACGGAGACGGAGTAAAATCTGAACGTTAATAACTTGCATCCTGTGGTGGCATTGTGTGTCAGCCAAAAATAGAACAACATATCCGATCCCTGCTGCTTATTGAGCCACATTTTCTGAAACTAAAAAGGATCATAGTTCCCCACAATGTATCAGGTGAGAGGAGATAATTGCTGCGTTTGACAGAAATAAATGGAAACTGACGCCACTGATAGGCTGTAATTTTGCGGTCGCCCGCCTTGTGGTATTTTCAGTGGGATTAGAGGAAGCGTGGCAGGTTAGCTTGCTGGGTCATTGAGTCTCCTTCCCCCCCCACCCTCACAGCAGCACAAACACCTGATGCATTCAGGCTGTGCTAAACTGGTTGCTGCACGCCCCATTAGATCAATGTAATGGGAGGTGGCTGATAGACCTACTGGTATAGAGGCCAGGTGTGTTTTAGTGACGTTTTGCGTGTGTGTCTTTGTGAATAAGTGCATGTATTTGTGCATGTATACGGCTAATACTGCATATCTCAGCTTCCTTGTTTTCAGTTTTTACCAACTTTTACCAAAGAAATTGCATTCATTCTTTTAGAAGGAGCAGGTCGATATAAACTGATTTTCCCCTGGATTTCATCATTTATTCAATAATTTGAGTATTTCTTTTCATGTCGCTTTATACTTCTAATCTACCCAACGTATATACAGCTCTGGAAAAAATGATCAGTTCTCTGGTGTTACTATTTATAGGTATGTGTTTGAGTAAAATGAACTTTGGAAAATTTGGAGTGGTCTCTTAACTTTTTCCAGAGCTGTATATTGAAATATTGCACTTTTTAATTCACTACAAATATTTGACAGCTGACAAATTAAGATTTATTTTTTCCAATTTTATAAAAGAGTTTTAAAGATATGATGATTTGCTATAACACACCCAACAGTATATATAAGTGCAGCTGAAGAAATAAGTCGATTAGTCGATTGATAGACAATCACTTTGAAAATGAACTGAGCCGTGTTTCATGCAAAAATGCCAAACATTTCTTGGTTCCAGTGTCTCAAATGTGAGGATTTCTTGCTTTTCCTTTCAATTACCTTCAAAATTTTGAAGTTTGAACTACAGGTTGGACAAAACAAACACCGGGAAGGTGTCACCTTGGGCATCGCTCACTGATTTTCTTTTACAAACCAAACAATCAATTCATTAATGAATCAGAAATGAACCAGCAGATTATGAGGTGGAGAAAGTGAAAATAAGTAGGTAATGGAACAGAATCCCTTTATGTAAGTAAATGTTTAACCGATTCTTTAACCATCACAATAAAAACCGAAAACAGTGGGCCCACACATTTCCCAAGCCAAGCGACAACAAAAGCCCAACCATCCCGAATTTAGAAGAAAACATAAAAACACGCTCTGGGATAATCCACTTCAATGCATATTAGTTTGCATATTTGGAATCGAGGTTTGAAGTTACTGATTAGGGAGACGTTGTTGCAAAGTTCATAGTGCAAACGTGTGCGTCTTCCTTGTGCAGGGCTTGCTGTCAGAGATCCTGCGGAAGGAGGAGGACCCCCGCACGGCCTCGCAGTCTCTGCTGGTGAACCTGAAAGCAATGCAGAACTTCCTCAACCTGCCTGAGAGCGAGAGAGACCGGATCTACCAGGAGGAGAGAGAGCGCACCATGAACCCTTCGGTCGGCCTTCCCGCCTCCAACTCCTCCAGCCCTGGTGCTCCGCGCCTCTCGCAGGTTAGCGCACCTTGCAGTTGGACAGCTTTTTGGACGTTTTTTCTGTGATAGGATTTGTGGTAGCAAAAGTGCCACAGCAGAAATAGGCCAGCGATGACTGCATTTGTAATCATGGTGATGCAGACGTTTGATTGTGACGTGCCAAGTGTCTTGTGTGTGTGCATAGAAAGTGTGGGAGAGGAGCCTGGATGACCAGATAACCCCTGATACCTGGGCCTCCATCTGGAAGAACAAGACTAAGATCTCCAACTCGGTGAGTTTATCTGTCATCTTTAACTTGCCCTCACAGGGTAGACTGCAGCAGCACGTCATGTACTGGGTCCTAAAGACCTCTGCAGGAATTTGAATGTTTTCATCTTTTCAATTTATAATGGAAGAACAGCTTCAAAGCTATCATAGAAACATATTGTAAACATAAAGGACATTATACAGTATTTGGACCTTTCAACATCAGTGATAAGAACTTCTCTGCGCTGTCAGGGCCAATGGCCATTCAAGGCTGTGGGTGAAATTGTGTGCCACTCTTATTATGTCTACGTAAAATTATCTCAGCATCGTTTACACTGAGGGAATGAAAGCTAGCTGGTCTGTACATGTCTTGTGGACGACTTCAAACACTGTGTATACAAGCTCTCGGAGAGCAAATGCATGTTCATTCAAACAGAAACAACAAAGAAAGACAAAAGAGAAGGACTTAATGACTTTGATCTGTAAACAAAATTCATGTGGAGACGTGCGCTGCAGATGTGCAGCTGATGCTCATACAGGAACCGCTGCATGTCTGTACTCGAAGCAACTTGGCCTGATCATCAGCTGACAACCTCTCCTCATATGTAAACACAACATATGCTTTTGCAGATAAGTCTCTTGGTAGTTTTAGAATATATATACGAGTCCTAGATGGTATGTCTTTATCCAAACCTATCTGATGGCTTCTCCTCGTGGAACATTAACCATCCAAAGTCCCTGTAATTTGTTCTTACTGTGTATTACATCATGTGTTGATCCCGTCTCGCAGCCGAAGCCGCCCGGCCCGGCCCCCGACCTCCCGCTGAAGCTGGAGTCGCTGGTCAACATCACGTCGGGCATCTACGACGAAATCCAGCAGGAGATGAAGAGGGCCAAGGTGTCCCAAGCTCTGTTCGCAAAGGTGGCCGCCAACAAAAGCCAGGTGAGGGAATCACTGGCAGAAAGGAAGCCACAAAAGGTCTCACGTCTAAAACGGTATTTAGTTTTCTCAGCTCTGATTACATGATGCATTGCAGGCCTGGGACTAACTGAATGTTAGCTATTTCTTAATAGCACATTATCCCTTGAAACCTATCTTTTGATGTGCACACATGTTAGCTGCTGCAGAGCATTTAAAGTTTGAAGTAGTCAATCGACTTTTTATTAAATTTGTACTTCATTGCTCTCATTGTTAAAATATTTTATACCAGGTCATCTCCATTTATTAGTGGACTTTTTACTAGCATGTTGAAGTGCGGGAGCTAATTTGGCTAGCAGGCTAACAGCTGCAACATCCGTGTCCAGCTGTGGGTCGCTGGAAACATCCCCGCCTTTCAGTGTTTTAGCAAAGGCACCAGGTGAAGGTGGAGGATATTAAGGACAATGCGTGGTTGGCATGGGCATGGCTTCTCACTTCTGCTGCTCCTAGATACATAAACAAGGATATAAATATTGAACATTTCCTGACCCTCGTACCAATCCCACCCTCTCTGTAAACTTGAGGAGAGGAGACGCGCGTTTGTTTCCCTCCTCAGGTCAAAGGAGAGGTTGGCTGCAACTGGAACAAGGACCACATTACAGATAAGTGTGGCAAAACAACAAAATAAAACCCATAAATGTATTAAAAATGTAAATAAATATATTTTGAAAGAGAACAAAAGTCACAGTGCTCACGGTTGAACAGAGGCAGTGCAGGAGCTAAATCCCACCAGAGTTTGAATTATTTCAGGTGTAAGCGTGAGAAAGGCCGTATGTAGAGATGTGTGCATCATGTGTACAGTATGTGCATGCTTGTGTGTGTGTGCGCAGTTAGCGAGGTCCCCCATGTTGGTGGGTCTGGGGGTGGCTGAGGGTCACGGCTCAGTGCACCCATCTGCTGCAGCTGGCCACGAGGACGGAGCGAGATGATCAGGCTATTAGCGGTGCATGCTGCCCGAGGTGGCTGGTTGAACACAACAGCTGGTGTCACAAACCGAACCAGTCTAGCAGATATAATTGAATCTTCCCCATCTCTCCACTGCCCCCCCCCCCATCTTTCTTTCCCACATTTACCTCACGCACCATCTTCTCGTAGTCCTTATTATCCTCCTTCTTCTTTTTCACAGGGTGTCATTGCTAGTTGAAGAGGGCCCATAAAACGCTTCATGACACAGAAAAAAACAAGGGTGATATTCCTTCATGGGGAACAAATTCCTCCTCCTTCAAAATCTATTTATATGACAGGTTTATCAGAATAGTCTGACATTTTGGGAAATACACTTGTTCGCTTTCTTGCCCGGAGTCAGATGAGAAGATAGATCTCACTCTCATGTCTGCACAGTAAATATGAAGCTACGTAGCTTAGCTTAGCATAAAGACTGGAAACAGGGGGAAACAGCTAGCCTGGCTGCAGTTTCCGCTGGTTGTCCCTGGCAACCTCACATTGATGTCAAGACTACAGGAAGTCACGCACACAATCAAAATCCCAATTCTTTTTACCTTCAGGCTGAACCATGCTAACTGCCTAACTCCACCTCTCCTCTCCAGGGCTGGCTGTGTGAGCTGCTTCGGTGGAAGGAGAACCCCAGCCCAGAGAACCGCACCCTGTGGGAGAACCTGTGCACCATCCGGAGGTTTCTGACCCTGCAGCAGGCCGACAGGGACCTGGCGTACGAGGAGGAGTCCAGGCACCATCACAGCGAGAGGCTGCACACCGTCCTCCACCTGCCACAGGACACACAGGTGAGAACCACACATTGGGATAAGTGTTAGCAGCTGGCGTTAACGTGCATCTCCACTGTATGCACTGAAAACAGATTTTCCTGCACACGTCACCTCATCTCACAATATTTACAACTGTCGAAATTGACTGTAAACACCTCGTCTTGCTTCACCACCATGTTCAAGAATCCTTTTTACCAGATCTTCTTGACCCCTGTTTTCATTTTGGATCAGTATACAAAAGCACATTTTCCACGGACAGAGGTGACGTAATGTGGAATGGATGTTTTATTTACATTTTGTTGCCATCTTGTTTTTGTCAAAATGTGTCTCACCTCCTCCAGTGGTGGTGTCAGATCAAATCGGCAAGGAATAGTACATTTTGTACAAAACTCTTAAGTGTAATAGTGACAATTTGCGGTTTTACAAGGGGGGGGCGGGGTTATGAGCAAGACTATTTCTTGGCTGGGAGCTGGTTTCCTGGTCCAACATGTAAGCCCCCTAGTAAAAGTCACATTAAACAAAAAATAGGAGTTAATTGGTGATTTTTAGAGGGGTGGCTTTTGTTTCCTCTGGACAGAGCCCGGCTAGCCGTTTCCCCTTGTTTCTAGTCTTTGTGCTAAGCTATGCTAACCACCTGTTGAACAGACAAACACGAGAGTGGTCTCACCTAAATCAGCCCCCAGAAAGTGAACAATCATATTTCCCAAAATGTCCAACTATTCCTTAAAACACGTCAGCTCATTTGGAACATGATCCACCACACAGGACACATGTTAGGTTATGATAAGACATGTACAGACTAGAAAGCTTGTGGTCAGTGGTGGAAGAAGCACTCAGATCCTTTACTTAAGTAAAAATACAGAAGTATTAGCATCAAACCATATGCAGAGCACAAAGAGTAGAAGTACTCATTGTGCAGAATGGCCCATTTCAGAATAATGTATATTATATTATTGAATTATAATTATCGACACCTTAGTGTATACATTAAGTTAATGTTGCAGCTAATAAAAGGTGGAGCATATTTTTTTACTCTGCTGTATATACTGTTTGGTAGCTTGTGAATTTTACCAAGGGATCAATAAAAAACTCTTATCCATAACAATACAGCATCATTTCTCTGTAGACTACATTTTGTGATATTAATCTGAGTCTGCGAAGCAACTAAAGTTATCAAACAAATGTAGTGCAGTAAAAAGTACAATATGACCCTCTGAGATGTAGTAATGCAAAAACTAAAAGTACAAGTACATCAAAACTGAATTTAAGTGCATGACTTGAGTAAACGATCAAGAGAGGATGCAACTGTGTTCCTCCGTCGTTATTAATTCCTTATCGTATTCACTCGGTGTAAGTTCGCCCTGTGCTGTTTGATCTAGTTGTGTGTGTGTGTGTGTGTGTGTGTGTGTTTGTGCCCCAGTTGAACGCAGAGTAAACAGTGTTGCTGGGTGGTGTGGCACTGGAGGAAATGCCCCATTAGTTTGGAGGGAGGCGGAGGCTGGATGAGGGCTGTGGGGGATCGATGCGGGGAAACTGCACTCTGACATGTTGGCTTTTTCTGTCATTACTGTAACCCTCCCACTCTGAGCCCTGTCTGTCGCTCTGTCTTTTTATGGCTCTTAAGTTGTACAGATAATACCTTATCTGCTATTTATTTGAAGCAGAAGACACCACACAAATAGGAGGGGAAAAAAAGAACACATTTTTTCCCCCTCTACATACACAAATCTTTGTCTTGTTGGCTCTGTACTCCAGTACTTTGGATGGTTTTTACACACAGTCCCCCTACTTTACGGATCGAATTAAAACAAACTTTATGTTTAATATTTGGCCGTAAATCCTTTTGCAGTCAAATGAAATCTAGTTACTTCTGCAGACTTCAGTATTTCCTCTAATAACACTCTGTTCTGCAGCCACCTTTACTGTTTACTTATTTCACCCTCAAATACCTTTAAAGATCAGATAAGTCAGCACAACCTCGTGGTCACTTTCAGAGTTCAGGGTTCGGCTACATGATCATCATTAGCAAATTAAGTTCCTTTTATTTGCAGACTAGTACATTTCATCCATGTTGCATTAAAGGTTTGAGTTGCAAAGTCACAAACAATCTTTCAATCGAGCTCTCAATCAAATCACATGACCTTCATCAGCAAATATTAAGCGAACAAGAAGTCCTTAAATAATGGAAATCAATAATTCCATGAAAACTGGCAAACTGTACCTGCTGATGAATATCATATGGTTTGATAGAAAGCTCCAGAATAGCAATTAAATTGACCTTGAGTTTTTGAAGAACTTGAGGAAATCACTCCTCCCGGCCAAGAAATAGTCCCTTTGTAACACTGCAACATGTCGTTTTCACACTTTCTTTTTCAGATTTTGTACGGATCAAACAAACAAGATGTAACACGTTAGTTAGTGAGCAGGTGGATTTTGTTGTAGCCAGGCTAGCTGTTTCCCACTTGTTATCAGTCTTTATCTTAAGCTAAGCGAAGCGTCTGCTGGCTTCAGCTTCGTTTTGAGAGTTCGATCGATCTTCTCATCATTTGCAAGAAAGCAAATAAGCGTTTTTTCCCCCCAAAGATGTTGAACTGTTCCTTTAAATCCAAAGCGTTGCAAGTAGTAAGACTAGTAAGTAGCTAAGAGTAAGAGTAGTAACTGTAAAAAGGTCAAAGGTCGGGGTGAGGGTCAACCACGCAGACTGAACTCACAGCTCCCCCGGCTCAGAGATCCACCCCCCCAACGCAGATCTATTATATACCACATACAGCATATACCATATGCAGCAAATCAAAAACAGGCAAATGCTCAAACTTCCCATTCTGGATATCTCGACAGGAATCCTGTCGAGGGGGTTGATCGGAGGGTTGATTTGCGGCTCCACCCACCTCCGGCTCTCTTCCCATTCAGAGCTCTGTATTAAAGGCTGATGGGAAGACGGGGAGGAAGCTGTGGTGGCACCATTAACACATTCCTCTGCTCCTCTCACACTCTCAGCAAAGACTAAAAATAAAGTTCACCCTCGAAACGCCCATGTTGTAACCCCTGCACCACCTCGAGAGAGAGAGAGAGAGAGAGACACAGGGAGATGAACTGTGGTGAAACACTGGTGATTTATTAATGGGGAACTGAGGTGTGTGTGTAAATATGTGTGTCTTCAGACCTCCCCTCCATCCCAAGATGAAGCTCCCCACCATCTTCAGGCTCCAGCCAGCCTGCCACCACAGACCACACATCTGTCCCATCTGCCACACACACA
>JAVQJF010129879.1:0-10256 GCA_036023855.1 Gadopsis marmoratus
ACCATCCGAACCAATTTCCTCTCAACTGAGGGTGACAGTTTGGGTTTTCTTCCAGACATTGGCAAAGTGGCTACACCTCTCAATAACTTGTACTTACGTACAAATGTTTGAACTGATGATCTTGGAATCTGCAGATGTTTAGAAATGGCTCCAAGAGATATTCCTGACTTGTGCAAATCTTTCAGAAGCTTTCAGCGCCATGTAATTAATAATCTAAGTGGCTGGATGTATATTTTTGACCCTGTATGTATTATTTTGACCCTGTGTTGACTGTAGAAAACAATTAAAGAATAAAAATTTGTGCACCAAATTCTTGGGTTTTTTTTCTATTAAAGATGTATCTTGTACCATCACTCTGCCCCAGAAAAAGAACAGTTCAAAGACATCATTGAAAGCCCAATATTGCCATGACATTCATGTCCTGATCGCAACTGTATATGTATTTCAATTAAATACTGGGCTCTCTTTTTAAACACCAAATGTATGGTATTCCTATAATTATGGAGCAGTGTCAACAGAGACTGTTCATAAATTCAATTTGCTATCTGTCATCTGATGCATGTTGTGGTGGGTGGAAAACCCCCCCGCAGTGGATCGATTAAGAACTCAATTTCTGATGGCTCACGTGCAGCCTTCATGATTCATGAAGAGAGAGAGACAAATAATTCTTGGAATTCTAAAAAGCTTCTGTCTGGTATGTGTGGGTTTCTAATATAATGGGAAATTATGACATCCTATATGCCACGACTAAAACTGGTAGCTGCAGTGGCATGTTAATTGAAAAGAATGCAAAACGGCGTAAGCATACAAAATAATGACATTTATCATTGTCACATATTTGAATCAATCACAACTACACATCCTCTGAATATATATGAGCATAGAACTCTCCTCCCTAACCAAATTAAAGTGTTTGACATGAGGAACATCGGACATAGGAGAGATGGCTATTATACACTACTATCCTTCCAGTAGCCAATCCTTGAGTCTAATTTGCACTGCAATGAGATCTAATGAGAGCTTTCAGGCATTGTGCGTAATGAATTAAAATCACTGTGAGAGAGGAACACCGTGAGAGTTTAACCTCCCCCCAGTCACCCTCCATGACTCCGGTAGACAAGATGAGAAAGAAAACAGAGAACGAAGAGGAGAAGAACAATCGTTCCTAGTTTTGTCGCTTGCTGTGGATTGTTTTTGAACACATTTGAGCCCATCTGTTCCCCCACAGAGAGTCACCTGTGCAATTAACCTGGACCATTAGCCGTGAAACAAAGGCCTCAGTGGAGGGAGTGGGGGGTGCTGCTTTATGGCCAGGTGGAGCGGCAACAACTACACTTTCTTTTAATCTCACTTCCCTCTCTCTACTCTCACTTGTATGCACCTGGTTTTGTGTTACTTTCACATCTGAATTCAGGCTCAGCCACCTAGACATACACAACCACCTGCATTACTCAACACCACCCCCCCTCTTACTGCTCCACTGTCTACTCTCTTGCTGTCTGGCTTTGAGCGGAGTCACCCTCTCCCTTTGCCCCTCCTTTCCTGCAGTCCCAGCAGTTCCTAAGACCCGGGCAGGCAGAGACCATTACTGCCACAGACAGCACAGAGAACACAAGTGCCCGAAGGACAGCAGTCATGTTAGATGTAAAAATCTTTTCTTTGTTTTTCACTCTATCCCCTCTTTCTCCATCTCCCTGCAGTCCAACCATCCAACCCTGACAAAGGTTTGACACTATGACCTGAGAAACATTTCAGACAAGCCTCGATCTTTAATTTGTTGGTGTGTGTGTGTGTGTGCGCGCATGTTTACTAGTGTACTTCAGTGAAAAAGAGAAGTGGAAAAAGGGGAAAGGAAGGGTAAGATGGCTAATAAAAAAGATAGATTTTCCTGCTGATTAATATGGATTGTTTTACTTTAACAACTTGATGAGCAAACCCACTCATGGCCATCTTAACTCAGTTAGGGATGCACCCACAATCCTCCATTCCAGGGGGAATTACAGCATAGCTACTACTTTCCTCTTCACTACGAGCCCCTGTGTGGCGCCAGGGTCAGAGGAGGGAAAGCAAGGAAAAATGTGGAGAGAGGGCAGAATGTACTGAAGATGGGAAAGGTGGGTGGGAGGTCAGAGGTGTATTGTGTTTGACATGCATGAAGTAGAAACAAGCATTGGAGCTAGGCTGGCCCGGTCACTGCAGGCCTGATCCCGTACCCTGAAAGAAATGCCGATGTCCTGACTGCGAGAGACGGGGCAAACGTGGAGAGAAGTTGTATGTCGACAAGGGAGAGATGAAAGTGGATTAGCCGCCATGGCGATTTGCATTCTGTGGTGGAACGAAAGCCCCTGCGTTGCCCCGAATAGCTGGATGCATGAATAAGTAAACAAACAAAAACAAAAATAAACCCTCCATCTGGATGGATGCTGCCAGGCCCCATGTGAGAAACAGTAGGGAGGGGAGGTTGGGAGATGGGAAGGGGGGGAAGAGAGATGCTTGCAACGTTACAGTCACCACAAACTGCTTCCTCTGCTATGATTTACTTTTACTGCCTGCAGCCCCCCCCAGTTACCATATTGCCATCACCATCTATCCACTTATTTTGGCTAGTTTGCCCAGTAACACCACCAACACACAAGGGAGAGCGCCAACACTGACAGATGTTAAGTTGACACACTTTCTCTGAGCCACATGGGGTCAACATGTCAGGGTGCCAGCAGGACCACTGGAGCCCGTCCTCATAGCAGAGAAGACAGCTATTGCCGTTTTCCCATAGGCTAGGTACTGCTACACTTAGCTGCTATGGCCGACCGTGATCCATATACATTTTCACTGTGACCTCACAGAAAGGGATAAACGCTGGTGGTGTCTGCTCTTAATCGAGCTTTCACTTCAAACTGAGAACGTGTGTTCTTGCAGGTGAAGGGTGCAGATAGAAAGCACCATTTTAATAAGGCTCACTATGTTCAACTTCCAGTAGTATCGTAGCACCTGTGTAATGTAAGAGCTGTGGTTTGTCATTTAGCTTCAGTCATGTGTTTCTTCTTTTTTTTTTTACCCCATCTAATACATTCCAATGTCAGTGTTTTCTGATCTGCTCTTTGCCATGATATCAGAGCAGTTGTGAAATCCGCTAGTGTAAAATTCCCCCAAATGTGCAATTTTTTTGGTGTTTATAGCATTTATGAAATCCTTCTGTTGGCATACATATGTTTTGTTTGAAGAAAAAAAAACTCAGTGAAAAGTGTAACCTGTGTAGTTGATATATAATAGACTTTCATTCTAGTTTCCTCAGGCTGGATCTTTAGAAGAGAGTGTTGCTTCTGTGTGAAATGATATCTACTACAGTGTCTTCTTTAATGCCACTGGAAGTCGCTAAAGTCAGAAATGTTCAAATCCCACATAGGAGCTTTAAAGGCAATCTGAACATTTTCTGCTGTTAATTTCTAATTAAAGTGCAGCCTTAACCTTCATGGTCAGTGATGGACTGCTTTTGACTGGTCTACTTCAAGGACAATGTCAGTGTCAGCAGAATAGTTTTGAATATTGCAGGGGAGGTATTGTCAAACAGGATGCAGTCACAGTGAGTTGGAGAGATGAAGAGGTGCAGGTGACAGCCACTTTTATTGTGGCTTCGATGAACCTCAAACCTCTAACACATTAACAAGCTAACAGCACCTTTTACTGTGCTGTTCTGGCGTATGGACAAGAACGGCCCTGATCTATTAGTGCCAAGCCAACTCACAGGCTCTGATCACGGTTACTTAACTGCACGGACATTTAGCAAATATGACTGTTCATACCAGGACCACTTAAATGAATCAGGTTAGAAAGGAAAGGGATGTCAAAGAGGCTTTAGATGGTATAAACATTCTGGGTTTTGTCCATCCAGGGCAATGTAGATCAACCACTTTACACGATTGACACATTTGGATAGCGGTTTTGGAATCCAGATCAAGATAACATCTGAACCAAACTACACATGGGCTGTTTGCATCAGTGAAAGGCGGTGCTGTCTGGGGAAGCTAAATGGATTTGACAATGGGATTTGATGGTCTTTGTAGTGAGGGTAATTAGGTTTGATTGACTGTAAAGTGACTGGTGAGGTCCAGATCTGGGAGGGGAAATGATCAGACACTTGAACCACCCACAAATTAATGAGATTCAACTGTGCCTGAGCTGATTTCACTAAGGAGAGGAACATTTACAAAAGCGAGGAGAGAGAAAAGAAATTGGCATGATGAGTGTAGGGAGTGTGTGTCTGAGACAGAAAGCAAGACACACCGACTCAGAGGGAACAGGAAAGACAAGAGATATCTGATGCATGTCTCACTTCCTTGATTGCGTCCTTAACTAAATTAAGTTAAAGATAAAAGATAAAAGTGATTAAAAGCTTTAAGGTGCAATCTAATTAGTGTTCTTTGTCTTTCTCTCGATACAAAGGGGAAAAAAAACATTTTCAGCTTGACGATTTAATGCATAAGGCAGACGGACAAAAATGTGAGAGAGACAATTCCCCGATGTTGCGTATAATTGCTAATGAACTATGGTATTCATCATAGAATATTAAAAGGCCTCCTATGAAGCCACGCTCATTTTCCTCATGCTGACATTTATTTATGGAAATTCATTGGAAATGTTATAATCGGGGGGATGAGTATTGTATTTTATTTTATCACCTTCACTTACAAAATGTCTTTTTGCAGACAATCAGATGTACTTAATCGGTGCATGTCATTTGTTTATGAATAATTCTCTTTTTCTACATGTTTTCTATTCATGCTGCTTGCTCTTATGGGCCATAGCAGAGATGCAGTCAGCCATATTCAGTGTGCCATTATCGCCTTGAGGCAGATTCCAATTTCGACTGGAGATATAACACAATCTAATATGCTGTTATTTATTAGAATGGGTGTATGACGGCAGATAATCCAGGTGCCCTTGTTCCCATCTTTCAAGGTAATGATGGAATTCACCAATCCATACTGAGGAGTTTCAGAACATGCCTTGCACTTCCTGCACTCTGGATCAACACAGCTGAAATGCAGGGCTGAAGAAAAAAGTAATTTGCTCAGAGTTTGGCACTGCGCTGCTGTGACATCCACATGCAGATGTATTGAAAGATCCTTCATTTTTCTAACTCGTCAGAAACTACAAATATATAACCAGACATGGAAGCCATCAGCAGCTTGACAAATAAATGACACTTTAAGGAATAAACAGGCAGCAAATTCAGAAGTATTGTGCCATCTTTCATCATTACATTTTGGAAAGGTGTATCCTTGTTCTTTATATTCAATAGCTCCCTAATACTGGCGTCATATCCCAAGCTAAGCTGAGGAAAAGTCAGAATCTCAGAAACATTGCTTTTATCTACTTGGGTTTCTGACCTTCACGTCTCTACAAGCTATCTCCCCAGGTAATTTTGTTTGCCATGACGGCTGTGCGGTGAAGAAGCTATGCAAACTTAGAGAGCTAACCTGTCCACCCCACTGCCACCTGTCAGCGCTTGTCTATGAGCACCTAGCTGGCATGGCTGCGGCACAGGTATGCACTGGCCTACCGGCAGCTGTCAGTGTCACCCAAAGCCGTCAATCAACATCTCTGCCACTGTCATTCCTGACAGGGCTCCGCGAGCCACCACCAGTCAGCCAGCTGCACAGAAATATGTCAATTTAGTTTAGGCTTGCCACACTAATACACACTTGAATTTTCACTTTCACCATTTTGCCTTTCAGGATAATGCACAAACAGGAGATGCAACGCAGGAAAAAGAGAGAACACACTCTGATGAGGACATGTAAGCTTTAATGACCTCCACCAGCCTCTAAAAATAGCTGAACCTTAATTTGTGTGGATCTTAAATGTGCATTATCCAACAAATACAAATACATGTGGATCATCTTAAATCCACATCTAAAAGCCATCCCGTAGTAGCACGTAGAGAGAATATTACTGACCTGTACATAACATGTGAACATACAAACACTGTAGTCTGAAATGCAGTCACCAACTTATTTTTGCTTGTATTTAGTAAATGTAATGCATTTTCTTGAGCGGAGCCTGGTTTTATTTATGGAAACATAGACTAGTTCATGCTCAAAGTGTGAAAGGTTGACAAGGAGGATGCATAAATAGAATCTGCAGGCCCATCATTGTCAACATGCCAACTGCTTGCTCTCTGCAGAGAATCATAGAGACATGGAGACCTCATTCTAGCAGGTTTTTCTGAACGGGAAAAATGCCTAGACGACTATCACCAGCACAAAAATAAAAATGCCTTTTGAGAGGAAAGGAGGACACACAATAATTGTGAAATGTATTGAAATTAAAAATATATAATTGAAACACCCTTTAAGGATTAACTTGAACAATTAATGGACAATAAACCATGTGCTGCAAGCAGGTTATTGAATTTTTGGGACACTGTGTAATACCTCTGTCCCCTTTGAGAACTTTAACATAATAACACCTATTTTTTCTGCAAATGGGCTCAGTGATTTTTAAACACAGTGCTATACTGTAGTATGAGGTATACACAACTTGCAGCTGTTGTGTGAACAAAGATAACTACATTTAAGATGATAATAATATGTGTTCAATAGTTAACAACTCGACAAAACCTATTTCTCCACTATAATATTCCCACTGGGCAACTGAGTGTATGGTCTGCATTCTGCTGGTGTCTGCAAGCTGTTGCAAGAATGGATTGATGCGGCTGAGTGGACTCTAATTCATACAGTGAAAAATGATCTCTTTGCAGGTAAAACTTAATTGTAAAAACTGCATCTGTGGAGCCTCTACGTGTGTTTTTAAGGTTTTAATAATACAGTCTAGGACCATTTTAATAATTTATTTGACAATAAATCTTGTTGTCCACTCAAATACTTTTATTTTGAGACCTCAGTTAAGTCAATTCTTTCATCTAATACTAAATAAGTCCAGCTGAAGTGCATTTAATGTGTGTAGTCAAGTAAGAAAGCAGACAGTTGGTTCACCCATAAATGGTGGTGTAAAATTTGCAGGCTACAACCAATATGCGGCTAAATTTGATATTCCTCAGGTTGGCAATAAAAGTGTTTTTCAGAGGTTCATATGGTGAAGGGGGCTGTTACACAAGCTACTACAACTATTCACATACTGAAAGCCATACTGTATAAAGCAGGTCTGATGAAAGTTGAGAGAAAACATGTTAAACACAAAGTTATCCACTATTTCTCTGTGGTACCTGGGAGAAATGCCTGGACTAAATAAAATGTTCAAATAACTGGTTGTTTGTGTATTCCTATGTGCCTTATGCCAAGCTGCATTGTGCTCAAAGCGGCATGTGCTCTCTCAGGCTCTGTTCAAAGCTTAGTGGATTTGACTGGGGTACGCAGTTGACATGTGGGTGCAGACACTTGCCCCAGACGGGAGCACTGACCCTGGTGATACCAACCGAGTAGGCGACCAGAGGGGCCTGCCTACTCCTCACAAATGCCTCAGAGAAACACAGTCCAGATGCTCTACCACGCTCCGGCTCTTGACACACTCGGCATACTGCTTGTGACATGGTTTCATATGCCGCAATAAAAAATATCCTGCTGTGATGAACTATCTTCCTCTATTTTAGACAGAAGCTTTAGTTTGGGTTTATTCTACAGTGTTCAACAGTTATTACCAGGGAAGTATAAAGCGATTTAGTAAATGCTGAACATCTGGTCAGTTCTAGAGAATATGAAAATCCACTTAGAGCAACTTAAAACAAATGGGGTGACCGGGTAATGATTTCATAAGCAATTTCCTAAATTAGGATTTCTAATACTTTACAAGGAAAACACATTTAGCTCTGCACTTGTCTCATCTATCAATCACGCTTGTTGAAGAAGTGTACACGTCAGTGCACTTGCAGAGGGTATAATCTCAAGTTTTATCAATTGGGAAATGGGAGAAAATTTATTATTGTTATTAGGTTTTTTTTATCAGTTTCCCAAAAGCATTTGTCTGTTTCCCCTCCCCCACCCTGGTGCCATCCTGGCAAAAGCTAAATGAATTAAACTCTCATTAAATATGCATTTCATTGTTAATCATTTGCAAGAGAAGAGGATTAGCTCGCAATTTGTGAAATGACATAAAATCTATCCCTTCTTAAAAATAGCCTCTTGAAATTGCATTAAACACAATAGTATGATTCATCTGTCTTTTAAGCAATAAAATTAGTAAATCAGGAAATCCATAACACAGATATTGACCTGTACATAATTCTCATAATACAGTGGCCATATGTTTACTCCATCTGTTCATGCTAATGGATTTATAAACGTTAAAATTGCCTTTTCTCAGGTGAACTATTGTATCTACTGTATGCATGTACTGTATGTATGTCTGTATCTATCTGAGACTAAGGTCATTAAAATAATAAAAACAAGAATAGGTATATTATACTGGATATCTGCTGCAGTATTATAATTAGCCTTTTAACCTTAAAAATGCAAAATGAATGTGGAAAATGTTTGGACATGATTAATTAATGGTAAGAGGAATTACAAAAGCATCTTTGTGTGGTACACTATCTTAATCAACCCACACTGAAAACATGGGTGATGCTCAGCGTGAAATATTGATGTAAAAAGTCCCCTCAAATAACTTAAGTCCTCAAAATATCTGAAGCACACATAGAATTTTAGAACAGAATGGGAGAGAAGAGCCAAGAGTCTCAAGCCAAGGCTGTCAGCTGGAGAGGAGAAGCGGCAGAGAAAAAAAAGATTTGCAACAAGAAAACACAGAATATCCTGCTATGCGTGTTCCAACCAAACAGCTTAAAGAGAAACGGAGAGAGAACACAAAAGTGGAACACCAAGCTGCTGTAACCTCCAACCTGCCTCTGGCTCAAATTCATTTTTATTCACAGGATCCATTTAAAGTCTTCAGCATTTGATTGTCCTTTCCCTGATTGCATTTCACAAAGCGACAAGTTAGTACACAAAAAGGAACTATTCAAGGTTTAATGAAAATGTGTACTCAACGCAGGTAAGAACCTTGACAGGGGGAAACGCAGCCTGAGTTTAGCTCATCTTGAACTTAAAATTGCGTGTTTCATAACTGCCAAGGTCATTGTGATCGTGACAGTCCAACAAGCTAGGTGTTGGTGTGGAGGACAATCCCCACTATCTCCAAGGCTGCAGGCAACCCATGTCATCCCTAATGTTTTATTCATACAAGTCATATCATGGCATTCAGAAACCCGAGATCAAAATCTGCTCTGGCAGAAATATTTAATATCATACCTACTTCTCTACCCTTCCCTACCCTCCATCTGGTTAGCCAGAATGAGAGACAACCTCCTTCAGCTCAGCCATGTTGGATTATTAAAAGTGAAGCTTTCAAAGAGGTCACTGCTCAGGGAAAAAAAAAAAAAAAACAACTGTAGCATGCATCAATTATCTTGGAGGGTTTGTGGCATACTGAAGACTGTCTTGTCACATTTCCCAATGTGGCTGAGATACAGAGAGGTCCTTGGCTGGCGCTGACATTTAGAAGCTGGTGAATTGTGGAAATCCCAGTCTGTTTGTCAAAAAAATGGACAAAAGGCCGCACTGACTGCTTACAAAGCCCCTTCAGGCTTGAAATTCCTTCACAATTGGCATAACTAGACACACGAATCCAGCGCTGTCGCTCTAATTTTTCATGTCTGAACAACTGCAACTTACACTAATCAATACACGGTTTACTGGCATCGCTGGAGGACAATAGAGTAATTCCAATGATTCACAACAGTAAATATAGCACGCTGCCCGCAAACAGTCTCCGGCTGGAGGAATTATTTTCTGTCGTACTGCTCGCACATGACCAGCGATAAACAAACAAAATCAGCTTGACAGTGTTGGAAGTGTAACCCACAGAGCCACTTTAAGTCGACCTCAGCTTCCTATCTATGCAACCTACATCTTGTGTGTGCCACGGTCAGTTCTATGAGGGCTCAAACTAAGCCTTTGTGTTCATTAATGACTATATTCCACTAACTGGTACTACTATTGAATAACATCATTGATCCATCCATTACTTTAAATGTTTACAAATGTATGTGCATATTACTACAGGAGAGGATGTTTCTGTCTATGTGAGCAAATGTACAGTGAGAAAAAAAACAAGCTAACAGTAGCATAATCTGTCTGTTGTTTGAGAGCATTGTATCGGCTATGGGAGTCAGTATAAGCTTCCTTCACATCTGCAAAAGGTGAGGGGGGGGGGGGGGGGGGGGGGGGGGGGGGGGGGGGGGG
>JAVQJF010129880.1:0-29476 GCA_036023855.1 Gadopsis marmoratus
TGTGTGTGTGTGAGAAAGCTTGCGTGCGAGCTAACAATGTCACACCCACAGTGTGCTCAAGTGTCGCTCTCATCCCATTATTAAAAGACAATAGAAAACCTTTTGGAAAAGACCCCATGCAGACTGTGTGAGCTGCTTAATTCGCTCTCTCTTTCCTGACCTTTCTCTCTCTCTCTGAGGAGTGTTTAGCTCAACAAATCCCCATCTCTAGCACCACTCTAATGATACTAATTGTCAGTGTAATTATGTATTGATCTGTACTGTGTGTGGGTGGTGCGTTGCATCATCAGGAGTAATCAGAAAATGTGGGGCAGGGGTTGTGCCTGTGCAGCGCATGCTTAATAGCCTGTGCGCGTTTGTTTATGAGCTTAAAGTTTTAGTTTTTTTAGATGCCCACATCAGCTTCCAGCTCTCCGGTTTGCTTCCCATGTAAATGAGCTGAACGTACGCAGTCATCTACCACTCATACATGTGGTTATTTTGGGTTTTGTGTTAGAAGAACAGCAGCCTGATTCTCGTGTATAGATACATTACATCTGGATGCTTCCCAGTTTGACAAGTTTGGCAATTGTGCATCCGTCTTTAAGGATCACTGATTTTTACCGATAAATATTACAATAAACAAAATCCTCTTGCAATTAGCACAGTATAGATAATGCTCTATACATAAATAGAAATTTAAGAAAACAAATTGAGAAAATGCAAATGAGCTGCTGTGTCAGAGTTTCTCAGTTATAAAGAAAATAGTTTTTAATGTTGCTTTTAAATTAATATAAAAATCAAGGTGCCAAACGGGTTAATATTGAAAACATTTAAAAACATCCTTATTTAATAGCCAGGTTTAAATGCAAATGTGAAATGACGAAATTGTTTCACTTTCTGACGTACGGATGAAATGTTGGCTTGCTGGTTCTTATGAGGACTCCTGTTACTTGAACTTACATTTGTTCACATGAAATATATTCCTCTTTACTGTCACTTAATATGTCTTGGATTCAGTCACAGGCAGCGTTTGAAGTTCTTGTTCTGCTGTTGGAAACCTTCAATCTGTTCCACTGCTGGTCACTGAGCATCTCCATCAGAGCAGCCGGAGGTTAAGTACTTTGCTTAGGGGCACCTGTGGTGGTTGGAAATGGGGGGGGGGGGGTGGTATGTTGCTCATTCACTTTCTCTACCCACGTTTCCCAGCTGGTGTGGGGATTTGAACTGATGATCTTTTGATCACAAAGCACTCTTGTTGTCTGCCTGTGAGCTGACATTGGCATCGGTTTATTTCGGCGTGCTTCTTTGTGTGCATTTCTTCCTGTACATACTCCATACAGTGCATGTTATTTCTCCTCCGTCTCTCCCATTCTGTTGGACTGCGGCCTGAACATGTGGTGACAGCTTTTGGAAGCAGCTCTCTGAATAGCTGCCAACTCCTTGAGGTCTCACTGTCTGCCTGGAGTGCACTCAACATAGAAATTACCACCCTGCAACCCATGAATATGGAACTGGTGCAGTTGTCTTTGTTTCTACATTATTGATCAGTGAGGATCCAGTAACGTATCCTAGAAAAAACATCGTGGAAGGAAACAATTCATATATAGTAAATAGGGATAAATATTTTAGCCTCGAGTTTTAAACCATCATCCTGTATAAACACTTCAGGTAGGATAACGAAACACGTTTCCCTCAAGATGTTGTTAATGCATTGTGCATTCGGTCTAACACCTTTGAGACGCAACCAATCAAAGCCACTCTGTCTCCATGGAGCCAGTAGCATCACAGCTGACGTTGGTGATGAGATGTTTACATCCTGTTATCCCAAACACAGAGGTTGTTGTTTTAGAGGAGTGCGAGTGTGGATTTGTTCTTGTATTTGCATGCATGTACTATATGTTAATTGCACGTCATATACAGTTCTCTTTATGGAGACCTGACCTCTGGGATTCAGGTGTTTATTGGCATCGAGCAGGGATTTTTACATTTTAAGTGAATTTAAGTGAAATGAATGGCACATTTTTAGAAAAATACAAAACTTCAAAAAAAAATTCATATCCAATGTTTAAAAGAGTAGTTCACCGCAAAATTCAAATTCAATCTCATTTGGTGGCTGTACAATGAGAGGGTGAGTCATGACTGAATTACTGTCATGAGATGAATAATGCCTTTAACTCAAACATGAATTGCTTTTTCGATTGTGTTTGCCGAATGGACATGACAACACCCCTATAAATAGTGTTCACATGAGCAGTTTTAAGGAATACGAAAAAATAAATACCACAGTAACCATATTATAGTATATTCTGCCAATATGCATATGTTTGCATGGGAATCACCTGTTTAATAGTCTCGTTGAAGTGGATTGCCAGGTATTTGGAAGCAAACCTGTAAATTAGATTTTCGGCTTACATTCACACTTTGGCAGAAATTGCACTGTCTATTTAAACTACATACTGATATTATAGAAACCCTGCAGCATCATTACAGCTATATATATATTCAAATAAGATAAATGTTGATATATTTCCCAGCCATACTTGTAGGTATGTGTGGTGTGTTTGTGATATCTGTGTGGCAGTCTGTGTCACAGTCACAGATGTCGGCTCCCGGTGTCAGTGCTGTACATTGAAGTCAGAGCAAACTCTGCATTATGAATATGTAACTATGGATACCATGAGATGCCAGGTCGCTCTTCCGCTTTATAAACCAGCACATGGGCATGCCCATGTACATACGTACGCACGCACGCACGCACACTGCTACACTGCTACACTTACTATGTATATTCTTCTTAAAGAAACTCCAGCAATGTCTCTATGAATTCAAGGACCCCGCTGAGACTTGTGGGTAATTTATGAGCTGCCCTCTCCCAGAATCCCCCTCTCTGCTTGCACGAACACACACACACACACAAAATACTAGGAGTATGTTGGCAGATGCAGGTGCCTTTTTACTTGACGTGTGTGTGTGTTAGCGTGTGTGCGCACTGTGAACACCTTTATCATCTGATCTGAAAACAAAGTGGAAGTGTAGTTGGTGACAAATAATTTTGCTTTCCCCCCCATCCACCTCTTTTTCTCTTTTCTCATGTTTGCATGCACTGTAGGAAATGGGTGTTTGATGGCTTGATGAGGAGAGGGCTGATGACTAGTGAGGAGAGAGGCGTCTTTTTCGCTTTTCCTCTGGCACACACACACAGACGAATTGCAGGCTGCTCTTGAAACCATGCTGTCAGCATTAATACCAGCCACTTCTGTCGCCCCTCTCTTTTGTCGGCTCCACCCCCCATCCAGCTCTCCATGATACAAAAATATGTTTTTTGTGTAGTTTTGTCTGTACAACCATGTTTTTTTGGTGTTTTTTAGCGCCTGTTAATGCAAACCCGCTGCCCAATTCATTCACATGTTGCTAAATGAGTGAGTGTTTTGGAGTTTGCCATGCTTCCATGTTTTCCTTGCACCTCCAATATCAACAACACCATGTATGTTCCTGTACATAAGCCCGTATTGTATTCTGCCGTTTCCATATGTTTTACTGAATGGAGGTTAGTATTAATGAATTCCACTTGAGGTTGGCGTAATGTGTGCCCAGGCATATTTTCTTGACATAACACATTAAAGAAATAGCCATCATAGGGGAATGATTATTCAACCATTTCCTTTAGCGCGGGCCAGCCACCGCACATCTGTAATCAGTCAGTGTTATTGTGTGTATGTGTGTATATATATGTGTGTGTGTGTATTTTATAATAAGCGATTTGTTAACTATTTGATTGGTCAACAGAAGATTAATCGGCAACTATCTTGATAATCAATTACGAGTTTAATTCATTTTTAAAAGATAAATGCACTGGTTACACCTTCTCACGAGTGTATATTGTTTGTTGTGTTTTTTTTAAGCTAATAAACTGAATAGATTTGAGTTTTGGACTGTCAGTCAGACAGGACAGGACGTCACCGTGGGCTTTGGGGACTTGTGATGGGCATATGTTTTGCTTTTTTCTAACATTTTATAGCCTAAGCAATTGATTGGTAAATCTTTAATGAAAACAATAATTTGCTGAAGTCTCCATATGCCATGTACACATGTATATTCATTTTTAAAATAGATACCTATTTCTTTGTGAAGTAATAGATTGCATTAGTGCCCGTTTTCAGCTTTGACTCACATTCCTCTCAAGGAGAACAGCCCTCCTCTTCTGCATTTGTAAGACCCAGCTGCCAGTGTCAGTGGAAGGTTGTCGACTTAACCCTTTCATCCCAGGCACAGTCCTGTGTCTTTGAAAACACAGCAGAACATTAAATGCAGTCTCCAGCCAATAACCCCACAGAGACCACAGAGGGGAATATTCTTTCCATACTGAAAATCAGCTCTAATTCACGTGGGAATCTTTTAGTGCCTTAAATTGCAGAACCCACATCAGAGTGTAGCCTCCATTAAAATGCTTTCCAACCTCAAGGGAAACGCCTTTTATTCCATGCTGATCTATGCTGTTTAAACCTTCCAGACCTGCAGGAATGCTATAGCACCTTTACCCTCCAGTGCCCAAGAGAGTCCGATACATGCTTCTGCGTGCGTTGTGTGTGTAAACCCTTGTTGGCTGCTCGTATGCAGTATTTTCGACAATTAGTCTCGTCCATAGAAGATGGATTAACCCTTTTAACTTTGGCGCTCTGTGTGTGTGTGACTCTAATCCAGATTGATGGATTTCTTTCACATGACTGTATGGTTTAAAATTGTTGCCCCTAGTTGTATGTCATGTGAAGACAGTGGGAATTGTTTTGTTGCTTGTAGCCAAATCTGTGTGTTCACACAGAAAACGAACAGGATGTTTTGGCTGAATGTGTGTCTTGGTGTGTGTATGTTTGCACAGGTTTGCAAGTCCTCACGTGTGTGTGTCTGTTGGTGTGTATTGTCTGTCAGTCGCTCTTGTTCTGAGGAAAGAAATCGCCCCCTGGCCATTAGTGGATACAAAAGAAAGTTGTTTCAGGTAATGGCTATGTGTGTTCCTGTCTTTCACTTTCTGTCTCACACACACGCACACACACACACACACACACACACACACACACACACACACACACACACACACACAGAAGCTTCAATTAAAATGTCTTCTTTTCTTTTTTTCCTTTGCTTTTACCATGTGAGGAAGAGGAAGAAAGAGAGCAAGCTCTTTGTTGACTCCAGTTGATAGCCCTACACACACACACACACCTCTACTCTCTTTGGAGAACATAAGGCAGGTCCAAAGAGGTGTGTTTGTGTATGTGAGGGGCTGAAGAAAGAGTAGTGACGTGCAGAGGAGGGTTGGATGAAGAGGGAGATGCAGAACGAGAAGGGATGGATGGACGGGGATATTGATGTTTGCTCAGTTACTGTAACAGCTGGAAGGAGATGGAGAAAAAGAGTGAGAAAGTAGAAAAGCAGAATAACGGGTTATTGACATGTGCTGAGCTGCAGGCAATTTAGGCCGATCGGGAGGGAGCGAGAGTGGGGGAAGGGAGGGTGGGTGGGTTATCTCTTCTCCTGTGTGGATCAATCAGATGATGTAGTGATAAGACTGTGGATTACACCGCCATTTACACACTCCCCAAGTGTGTGTGGTGTGTGTGTGTGTGTGAGTGTGTACTCACTCACGTATGCGTCTGTTGACACGGACGCCCATTCAGTTCTACACTTTAGCAGCAACCTCATGTCTGACACACACACACACACACACACACACACACACGCTCTCACACACATTTGGAATTTGTCAAAACAGCATTGCCAAGGCAGCATCCAAAAAGTTATTTTTTTTTGATAAACAAATGTTTTTATTATCAAACTGTGGGCTAGTAGCTGTTACTGGTGACTCTTATTTTCAGATCATTGACTAAATTACTAGAATAGTCTAGAAAATGTCAGTAAATGGGGAAAAGTTAATAATTCTGGCTTAAACAAACCATGTATATTTTGAAAACAATCACTTATCTTAGTCATTTTCAATTATGTCAGGACATGACTTGATTAATCAGGTTAACATTTCAGCAGATTTAAAATGTCCATCACAATTTCCCAGAGCACAAGTTCAAGTCATCAAATTGCTTGTTTTGTCTGACTAACAGTCAAAAACCCAAAGATGTTGACTTTACATTGATATAAAACAGAGAAAAATGGCAACTTCTCCCTTTTTGAGGAGCTGGGGAAAAGGTTTTATTTGTGAGATAAAACAATGACACAGTGAACATTTGAACAATCGGTTGTCAAAGTCCGTTTTCTGTCAGTCATGGAATTCATCAATCAACTAATCATTTCAGCACGTACCACATTTATTCTGAAAATGTGTCTAAAAGTTTAAAATGTGTTTAACCATTCATCATTTATTATACTGTGTGTGTGTGTGTGTGTGTGTGTGGGTGTGGGTGTGGGGGTGGGTGGGTGGGTGGGTGGGTGTGGGGCGACTGGTTAATGCTTCATGTGGGTCAGTGGATAGCCCGGGGCGATGGGCCCCTCGTGACGCGGGAATGCACCAGATATTGTCACACGGTCACCAGCATTACCGCCGTGACTGAACACCTAACAATGCGCTGACGGTTTTTGCACGGTGGGTTTCAGTTAGGGAGAAAGAGCGGCTGTGTTCGTGAATGGCTCATGTTTGAACAGGCTGCTTAACATGTTGGATAATAAAGTAAACGCGTTGATGTTCGATGACGCACCTATTGCTCTGTCTGTGCTCCCACTGTGATCTGGAAACAAGGAACAAGTGGACCCTTTTTAGACGGCTGCTTTCAAGATTTGTTTTGAGAAATCACTGGGCTGAGGCGCTTGATCCGGCTCAGGACCTTTTGTTGTGTTTCATTCCCTGCTATCTCATAGTCCTTCTTCTTTCTGTACTTTGAACCGTTGAACAGAAATAAAGCTTATGTACTCTGACGTGTAGCGTATGTACTGAGTCCGGGAGAATAAATGCTCAAGGTAAAAATATACGTTGTGTGTTTATTACAACCTCACATTTCAGCCTTTGCATTTCTTGCAGTAAATAACCGACTGAAGCGTAAACATCTAAATGCACAGTAAACACACCAAACCTCATGTAAGACCCCTTTTCTGCAGAGAAACACCCAAGCAGCCATAGAAAATGGCTTTCACAACTTGCGTTTTTTTCGTATTGAGGCCCAACATTAGTCCCATAACGGGCCATCCTCTGAATCAGAATTGAAATTGAGCAATATTATTCGTTTGTCAAACCCCTCTTCTCTGATTGTTGTTTCTTCATCCCTCCTCCAGCCGCTGCAGATAGACGATAACTTCTGTGGCCAGGACTTCAACCAGCCTCTGGGGGGAACCAGCACCATAGAGGGCATCCCCCTCTTTGTCGACAAAGATGATGGCATGACCTCGGTCGCAGCATACGAGTACCGCGGCAACACCGTGGCTTTTGTTGGCACTCGGAATGGCAAGCTGAAGAAGGTAGGAATTATTTCTTATTTTTTATTTTGCTTATTCTTTTTTTATATGCGAGTTTTGCCTTTTCCATATAAATGGAATGAAATGTTTGTTTTTAATTTTGGTTGATTTTTGAGACCTGTGGTTGATAGGAAATTGAACAAACTGGCCTTTTTGGTGTGTTTAGAGAAACAGATGTAACTAGTAGTCATCTGTTTTTGTGTTGGAAAGTGCGTAGCTTTTCAGCCAGTGGTGGGTGTTCACTTTGTGAACTCTATGCTTGCAGCTTTATTGTTGGAGCATTTCCTCAAAGCACTTTCCAGGCCCTTTTTTACACTAAGATTAAATGCAGCCAACTCCATTTTTCTCGCTAGGGGCCATTTACAGCAGGACATTCAAGTGCCTCTTTAAAACCTGTTCGTTTAACAAGCAATTTAAAGCAAGTCTGCGGCTCCGCCCTCACGGATTGTCATGTTAGTCACGTCCGACATAAAATGTTACTGCTGGTGTCCCAACACCACGTACACCGCCTCGCCTCTAATTTTAAGAGCTCGCCTTCAATCAATCCAACAGCTATGACTGGTGAATGGCTTTTAGGTTCAGGTCAGCTGTGTAGTGGGCGTTTTGTCAGGTGGGTAGATAGAGAGGTGATGGATGGATGGAGTTTTTAACTTTCTGTGTGCTGTTTGATATGCTCCGACTTTTCTTTTGGGGAGCAATTTAAGAGTGAATTTCTTAATGCATTATTTAATTTATTTATTCGAGTGTAGTTGCCACGCTAGCAGCTTGGGATTTGTGTCAACATCAGTTGTAGCCGAGAAAAGTCTTGGATGAAACCATGTTTTACTCTACATTGATGCAGCGGAGAGACATCTGGGCCGAATGTTTCCCTGCTTGGTGTGGCTGACTTGTACTCAGCCGTCTCTGGGATTGTTTGTTAGATGTACAGTCTCACAATATGTCAGAATTACGATTCTATCTGTAATATGCTTGTGTGCAGGATGGGTATTTGTTACTGTGTGCCATGTCTTTGTGTGTGTGTGTGTGTGTGTGTGTGTGTGTATCCGCTGTATGGAGGACAGAGCTCTCGGAGGGTAAATGGTAGCTCATTAGAATTCGCCCCGTTTCCCTCCGCGCTGCTCAAGACCTGTCATCCATTCAATATTATGAATGTATAATCAGCCTGTGTGTTTGTGTGCTTTTTAATGCGTGTTTGTGCATGCACGCCGCGTTTGTCACTCACAGTACACATAATAATGTGTGCACTAGTGATGGCATGGATTTGTGCATGCGTTTTGTGTTTATGAGGGGAACGAGAGACGACAAACATTACAGTGTTGACTAATATTCAGCACGGGGCATTTGTCACACTCATTCACTTAGCCTGGCAGTAGTCTGTTTTATTTATATAGCTGTTGTCACATGTCTTTTCTTCTGTGCTGTTATGCACTCGGGTTGAGGTATGAGCATCACCTGGGAAAAGCAATGCTACAGTAGGTTGTTGAGGTATGTTGTTTTTATGTGTGTGTGTGTGTGTGTGTGTGTATGTATGTGTGTAACAACAGAGCTGCCTTCTGTTTCAGAGAAGAAGAAAAAAAAACCCCACCCCCCAAAACAACAAGAAATCTGGTCTTGGAAAATATTCAATTTGCATAGAAGGAAGAATATATAAAACCTGACATTCATGCAAAGACACACGTTCACACGGGCTCATAGCAGTGCCAGTTTGTCCTGCTACGAAGAACCCCCCCCCCCCCCCACAAAAGGTTGACCGTAAAAGAGAAAGGCGGGGAAAGAAAAAGTATTAAGGATGAAGAAAAAAGAGCAACTGAATCAGTAGCATGTGATAACAGCTTCTTCCTCTCAGATTTGGCAGGCATCCGTCCTCTTCTACTCTGTGTCTTTGTTGGTCAAAAGTGAGTTTTTTTTTTTTTTGTCTGTTTATTATCTCATCAGTAAAATAAGATGCTTGAGTCATCGGGATCTGTTTTTATATGAGTGTGCTTTTAGCGTTTAACGGTTTTGTGGCAGTGCATGCAGACCGTGATGCCGTGATGCAGCGCGTTCCTATTCTTGCACGTCCTTTGGAGAGCACTAGTGTTGAATGCTGTTTATGTAGCCGTGCCTGAGGGTACGGAAGGGACGGAAGGGGAAGAATATGGGTACAATGGACGATTGCACCAAAAGGAGGCTGTTTTCTAGTGTGAGAGAGGGGAAGCATTGAGAGAATCTGCAAAAGCCAAAGAGCTGCGTTTAAAGGTACAAACATAATGGCAACGCTTTTATTACCATGGCTACTCAACAAATCAGTATGTTCCAAATGGATCTTTTCTTTATCCAGGGTCCTGGAAGATCTTTCTGTTTCAAGTAACATAATTTTACCTGTTTTTGTCTTTGATATCTTGCACAAACATGTTTAATGCACTAATGAAGTCCCTCTGTGCTCTGTTGGCCTCACGTGCACACACACACACACACACACACACACACACACACACACACACACACACAGGGTGGAAGCTTTTACTAATGAGTCCTTGTTTGATGGGGCAAAGATAGGGGAGATACAGGGAGAGGAAGGGAGATATAGATAGAGAGATGAAGCAGATAGAGAGAAGGCGGAGGAGAGAAGGAAGTGATGAAGAGACGTGACGTCCGCTGGTGTGATGAACTAATTCCAGCGGTCATCTGGATACCGCTGCGGTCAAGGACACAGCGGAGGACTGGCCATCCGCTGCACTTAATATTAAGGATTAAAAGCCTCCATTCCCTTTGACTAATGAAACAGTCAGGCTTCTGTCTCTGTTCATCTGTCGGCACGACGGCTTTTACATACTGTACCATATCTCACTCGCTCCTTTTTATGTCTTCCTGTCTAGTGAAACACCGTAACTAAGCCACCTCTGCTCTGTCTGTGCAGTAAAGCAGTCAGCCGGTGGACATTCAAGTGAAGCTCTGGTGATTTGGACGATTCTCTCGGCCACTTCTGCTCTTTAAGGCACTGTTGAGCATTGACAATGAAAGGGCATTTGCTGTGACCCACGCACACTTGCACACACATACCCGATCTCAATAGGTGGTCTGAGGACATCAGACAAAAGAGGCGATCCTAGTCAATAATCCAATACCTATTGTAAGTGCTTGTTTTTGATGCTACGCACACGTATGTCGTTGCGGTGGGGATGTGCTGCCTCCTGATGCCCATTAATTTGCCCGGGCATCAATGAAGAAAACCAAACGCTTCTAACAGCAGGGACAGTTACAATAAGAATATAATGATAATACGTTTTAATGTGTAACAAAACATACTGGAAAAGGAAGACCTTAATTTAAAATAAAAAGAAGTTCACTCATGCAGAGTGAAAGTCCTTCAAAATGGGATTCAGAATGTCTCATAACCAAAAGATAGCGTGATTGACCTCTGCATCAGCCAGAGTGTTTCCATAAACGAATTAGCATTGGCTCTGTTGAGGTGTCCTTGAGCGAGAAAATGAACCTCTATCAGTTCTGTCCTCGTTGAGGATGAGAGGGTGATGGCATCGGCCAAGCAGCTACAGTCTAAAGCTTCAAGAGCCAGATGGGATTTGATATGTAATAGCTGCTCCACACCGTAGGCATCTTTAGCACACAGCTGGTTTTCATGAACGGCTTTTGATATCAGATTCTGTGCGTTTGGTTGCTAGTTTTATTTGATCAAAAGTTGATGATTAATGTTGACAGCTATTATTAAAGATGGGCAAGAGAGGAAGATCCTATTAAGTTTAGCAATACAAAATAATTTCAAGAGGACAGATTGTCCTCGGGTGAGAGGGAGACCGCAATTGCACAAGAAAGGTGTTGCATATCTTTATTATGTGTACTGGTGGTGTGACCCAAACTGAAATAAGCACATCTCAGCTACTTAAAAATGAAATTGCTGCCAAGAAAATAGGTGAAAAAGTCCAACAAACAGATATCTAACCTCCATAAAAAAAAGTACAATGATATTCTTGTTCACCATTAAAGCTGTGATTGGTTTTCTTTTTTGTAAAAGATTTTGTAAAAGACAAAATAGCTTGATTTTATTAAAGAAAATTACAAATTTGGTCTGCAAAGACTCTAACACTGTTTAGACTGGCTGACGCCTACTTTAAGTTGAAATAATCATTTGTTTACATCTTTTAAACAAAAATCTTGTTTGTCATGTAATGTTTTTGTCATATTTTCCATCCACTCTGTTTTTATAGTAACTACACTTGTCATGTGGCATTCTAGGGGTTAATAACAAGTGACAGCTTGTCATTTGTATGTGTATATTGCTGCGTTAAGTCACTGATGTATTCCACTGGGACCGCCGGTGTCACCCATCAAGAGACCATGTCACGGCCTAATTGACTGATGATTGTTATTCTACTGGTGCATAATGTTGCCCTGTCGCACTCCCTGTGTGTGTGTGTGTGTGTGTGTGTGCATGTGTGTGTGGGCACGCATGTCTGTGGTTTGTGTAGAAATGTCTGCGTCAACCTCCCAACCCTTACAGACAGGACCTCCACCCAAAAAGGAACAAATAAACACACTGTTAAACACACCAATAACATTTGACCAATTGTGTGTGTGTGTGTGTGTGTGTGAGTGTGAGTGTGTGTGTGTGTGTGTGTGTGTGGTCATGATTTGGCTCAGCCAGCCGAGCCACGAGTTGTTTGGCCCGGGCAGCAGCACAGAAGCCGGCTTTGTGCAGGCGTTTGGTAGCCCTCGGTCATCGGTTCACACAATTGTATGCAGTTGCACACACACACGCAGGGCGAATGAGAAAGAGACAGGGTAAGCAGAGATGTAGAGGATGATGAAAGGGATCAGATACGGTAGAGGGAATAGAAGTTAAGACTGAGCGCTCAAGACAAAACAGATCATTTACACTTTGCATTTAACACTGAGTTTTTCCACTTAATTTAGCTCTTTCCCAGAGCTCCATCAGTCATCCAATCTTATCGGGATGTTCCCAAATTAACAGTTTAATGTGTCATTTTCTGCAGCGGTGTCTTCGCTCTACTGGCAGCACGGCTTTAAAATGGCGTTATCCTATTACGTACAGCCCGGTTGAGCCATAATGTGAGTGTGACAATCCAAGCATATACAGTAATATCTTTCTCTTACTCGCCACTAGAACCTTCTCTTAGCATGCAACCTAGCATGAAGTCAACTCTATTAAAAAGAAGTAGCTGGCCACCAGTGTTGTGTGGCTGTGTCTGCAGTACAGGGGGGGCACCACAGGTGCACCGAGGGTCCATGCGTGTACATATCTGTGTGGGAAACCCTGCATATTTGTCAGCTTTTGAGAATGAGTGTATCTCCGTGTGCGTGCGTGTGTGCGCCCTGCTTCAAGTATGTGGATATCCGTTATCTCTTGTCGTTGCCAGCCCGAGTCTGTCTCCCATCTGTTTGCGTGTCCTCTTGTGTGGCTACACTCAATCTAACAACGCACGCGACATCTCCCTGCGGAAGCACTCTCACTCAGATACACATTTTTAGACGCACTCGAGCCTTGGAAGGTGTTGTTGCAGATTTTCTTACACAGTGAGCATAAGATGCATGTGCCTCTTCAGGCCTCCAGGTACAGCCTCTTCTGCCTTTAACTACAATGTCTAAAAGGCATCCATAACTCTCATTCTAACCAAAGCAGCCACTGTAAGACCACAGTTATGAATAAGGAATCATCCCATTGCTTCTTCCCGTCGCCTTTCGGCCTCTGTTCTCCCGCTCGTTCTCTCTGTTTCATCCGCTGCTCACACATTCTCTTTCCGCTGTGTCTTTCTGTCTCCTTCTGTGATCAAAGATTCCTCTCCCTGATAATAGCCGAGCATTGCATGCGTGCGTTGTGGTGAGTTGTAGTGATCGTCACTTTTCTCTAATCATTTTCACTCATTAAAGAGCAGGACTGAGCGCGCACACACATGCACACCCAGCATAGACATCGAACTGCACATGCATGTTAGAGGTTTGCATGTAAAAGTACAACCTTTCATACGCACACACTCACACACACACACACACACACACACACACACACACACACACACGTTCACATCTTAGAAAATGGGTTGTGACACTTAGGTTGTAAGCGTAGACAGTAATGACAGGTCTTCTTCAAACATTTAATATCACCCCATCTCCTACACACACACACACACACACACACACACACACACTTGTGAATCCACCCGCACAGTCTCATTAAACCAGTGTCTCTAACTCCACACCTTTATCCTACAAGAGCCTCATCTGCCATAATGATCCATATTCCCTACTTTACTACCAAGCACTGGTGACATTAAGGGACACTATGAACGACTGCAGGTTGATTGTACTCTTCACAAATTTTAACACACATCTCTTCTTAAATTCTATTACCCCCAGTAATTTTACCAGTGCACATGTTCAAAGCTAATCATTTTTAAAGCGCAGCGTAAATTGGAGTGAGCTCCTACGTTAGCTAATGCCATTGATGAGAACAGCTCACTCCCTGATAATCTCGATGCTAATGCACTTCAGCCCGCTCCAGCAGCGTGTGACTGCACTGCGCGGCACTCGTTCACTACCTCTGCGTCCCCATCCTAATTCACTACTACCAGGGTTTAATGAGGCAAAGTGAGGAGTAGATGAGGGAGGGGAAAAGGAAGCCGGGAGAAAAGGAGACCCAAGGAAAAAGATATGAATAATAAATGCCCCATGCTAGAATCCATTTTTTTTTTTTTTGAGACTAGAGTCTGGGTGCAAGCTGGGATGCTCACATGATCCAAGTGAGGACTAGACCAGCCTGTTTCTAGGTCATCTCCATTAGACATCTCGGGATAAAACATCAAAGGATCCCTGCTTTTCATATCGTGTGTGTAAAGTTACATGCCTTTGACTATTTTCAACAATTTTACCCTCATTTGTCAAGTGTTTATAAGGTAAGGGTTATCCCTTAAATATATTTATCAGCAAAAGATCACATTTCTTTTATATGTATCAGGCGGTCAGTGCCATAGTATAATATTGGCTTTAACAGTTTTGGTCAGATTGTTGTTGGCGTTGACATGGGTCAATATTTTAGCCTGTACAGAGGGACGTTGTGGGTAGAGAAGGGGATTTAGTGTCCTGGCATAGCACTATCCATGCCAGCTGATACAGCCAACAGCACACCTGGTGGATGGCGCAGTGCCATGCCTCCATGGGCACACTCACTTCTGGCAAGACACACACACACACACACGTGCGCATGCACATATACTGTCAACAGAAGGGATGTCATATCTCAAGCTAACAAGCCCAAAATGAGCACATTCATGCAGGTATATACAAACTTGGACTCACACTGGGGCACATTGGACGGTGGCACAGTGTCCAGAGGGTTAGGCATGAGTGGCACAGCGGGCATAGATCACCTTTTGGCTCACAGTGGCTGTATCTCACAAACAGACACACACACACACTCTAACGTCCTTCACATAATTTCCTTGCAATTAAGCCCAGCAGCTCACAGTGTATGCCTTGGCTTAAAGAGACTGTCTTCAGATGGCTGTGCAGCTCTCTACAAGCCCTTAACCAAACACACATGGAAGCTGCATAACCATTTAGAAGTGAAGTGGCAGGACTGATCAACTGTTTACCGAGAGATACACCTGCATAGAAGTGGGACATACAAGGGACCAAGACACAGCACTTTGTAAAATAACAAGTTGTCTTTATCTCCATTAATCCAAATGACGAGTGTAAATATGTGAGTTACTATCAAATTAGTTAATCTACTGTGAAGAATGCAGACAGCGTTGGATACACATGCACACACTCTCCTGTGGGAAGCGACTGTAGTGAGATTATCAGATTGCCAATTGCCATGCTAATAGATTCTTTATAGAATGTTTTTGATTAGTTCCTCTGGTTTAGTGACGTTAAGATGATTAACGTTTGTGTGCATAGAAACTAATACACATTTGTGTTCGCCCGAGCATTCAGACATTTGTGCATTAGTTAACAGAAAATGCGATTACTGGAACCATTTTTGTGCATTTTGTTACACGTGTGTCGCCACACGGCTGTCGTGTGCTTTGGGACCATTTCAGGGCCACGATGTTCAACCTCGAAATAGTTCTCTCTCTCTCTCTCTCTCTCTGTCTCTCTCTCGCTCTCTCTGTCTCGCTCTCTCTCTCTCTCTCTCAAATACCCTTGAGATAGGCACACACAAACAACTCCAAATGCAACAGCTCCCTGTGTTCATCCTTCTCGCACAGCATGGCGGAGTCTCCCGCCGTCTAACTAATTACCCCACCCGCCCCACGTCCCCCAGAGGGAAAAGCTTCAGCCTGGAGCCTCGTCACAATGTTAGCTGGCTTGGTAAGTTGCCCCCCAGCCTGCTTGTTTTTAGCCTGCTTGCCTCCTGACCACTGCTAGCCATATTGCATTGACCCTGTGGCTAATCCTGTTAGCGTAAGAGTTGTTGATAGCCAAGCGGAAAGTCAATACCTCATGCTGGTCTAATGCCCTCTGACTAATCTTTTAGCGAAACAGTTGGCTAAAGTGAACTTGCTTCAGTTTCTTTGGCTCGTTAGTTATTAGTTCTTGTGTGCAGGGCAGGAAGTCCACTCTAATTACTGAGTTTAGATTTCATTTAGTGCTAATTAAGAGGAGTAACGTCGTTCCAGGAACGGCTTAGGATTTAGTTTTTAGCGTTAGCAGAGCTAGCAAAGAAATGGCTCTATTATTGGTGCCGCTGCCCTTGTGGCTTTACCATTTCCATCTGCTAAGCCCTTAAAAATGAACAATTAGGCATTTAAGAGGAGGCTCACTGGGCACAGAGTGTTATTCACTTTCTCGCAGAGGGTTATTTCATCGCCTTTCTCTTTTCTATTTCCCCACGTTCCTCCTTCTTCTGCCCGCACCCAGAGTCTCTTAAGCCTGAGAGACAGAGAGAGAGCTCATCATCTCCTCTTCATGGTGAAATATTTATTCATCCTTTCCTTTTGGTTCAAATGTTTCAAACTCTCTTCAATTAGTCATGTATGTGTGCATCCATCTTGCTTCTCCCTGTCTGTCTCTTGTTCCTCCTTCAGTTCTTGTCTCCTTCACCAAGCCCCTCTGTTTTTCTCTCTCTGATTTACTCACACCATTGCTACTCTCTTCCTGCTCTTCTGCGTTCTCCATGGAATTAGTCATTAGCTGACTGACTGAGCTGATTGCATCTATTCCCAAGGCTAGCATTTGTTTGTGCATCTTCTGTCCTCCCCTCCCTGCCCCAGTCCTCTCTTTCACTCCCCGCCCACTGTCTCCCAACACAGTCTTTCTCTTTCTCCACCCACCTTATCCCCCCCCCACCATCTTTCCCATAATAATGCCACCAATACTGGTTTGGGTTGCTGAATTAGCACACCAAGGTACACAGTCTCCTCCATACCTTCTCTATAACATTAATTAAACAGTGTCATCCTAAATTGGCTAACACCAATTAAGCCCTCACTATTATATTTAATTGGTCATTTAGCTTGGCCACAGTTTGAATGCCGTGTCTCCCTGGAAATGGTTTAGTTGGCCCCCGACAGCACATGTGGCCATTTCGGAGACAGTGGTCCCCCTCCCTGTGGGTTTTACAATGGTGTGGCCTGCCACTGACACTGCCAACAGCCTAGATGGAGGTGTGCGCGCGTGTGTGTGTGTGTGTGTGTGTGTGTTGGAGGAGGAGAAAGAAATGGCAGGGGGAGAGATGTCTACCCTTCCCTCTCTGCCACCTCTCTCCCCAACCATCCTGTCGCCCTTCTCCCTCTCCGCTCCCCTGTCCATGTGTTGCTGGTGGATTAAGCTAATTAAAGCACTGCAAACAGGGTCCCCAGAGAGAGGCCACATACACTCGCACACACACACACACACACATTTTTACATACACACACTCATTAACGAATGCATGTACACAGGCGTACGCTCTGCATGAACTGCTGTAACAGATAGTGTTTGCATGTGCGGTAACTAAGGACACCATTACATTACAGTGTGGGCCCTGTCAAAGCATCATGTAAATACTTTATGGACCACTTTCTGGCACTGTAAACAAGCTAAAACTCCTCTCCAGTCGATTTCAATGGATTTCTGTGAAGATTGAATTATTTGTCATTAGCGAAGAACTGAGATAAAGTCCATGTAACCCCAGCCCATATGCATCTTTTCCCACGGTTCCAAGCTGACCCTGCATCTTCAGCCTGTGTTCGCTCCAAGCTTCAGCCTACTCCCAGCTATGTCTTATCATCCATAAAAGCCTTGTGTTGTCTATTTATGGGTCACTGGAAAGAGCCAGTGGCCCAGAACTAACTCTCACTTTAGACTCGGCTTGTGTGTGTTTATGCACATGGTTGATGGTTTCATGAAACCAGCCTGTGTGGGAGCGTTCACACCTTTTTATGCATATGTACTACTATTCATGTCGAACAAGTTCTCACATATACCGTGTGTGACTATGCACTGAGGCTTGAATATGAAACACCAAAAATGTCCCAGAGACAAAAAAAGAAATGGGCGGAACAGATGAAAGAAATTGCCAAGGAACCCCTTCATCCTGTCGTAGAGGAAGAGTGTAAACGCTTTGTCACTTGGTGGTTATTCCTTCCGGACGTTTCTGCTTTCAGGATATTGTCTCTGGAAAACTGCCGGCTTCCAGGGAAACCTATTGGATTACTGATAACCTTGGAATGGATAGGGCCAGCACAGAGGGTGTGTATAAGAATGGAAGGGGATGCGATGGGTGCCTGGGCTGCTCCCTCAGTTTGCGACACTCCTCAGTTTTCTGTTCTTTCTCTCACTCAATTGCCCCTCATTGTATTCCCTTGTAGTTAAATCAATGACAGGTCTGATGTTAAATATGAGTATATGCTAGGCTTTCATTGTTCCCCCGGAATTGCATTTGTCCTTTCGACTGCACCAATGCCCCCGCGAGAGACCAGTTTTATTATTGTGCAGGAGATATCAGAGGGTTTTGAGCACACAACAATAAACACAGTCATACTCCAGCACACACAAGCACACACCCAATAATAAGGCTCCAATAACATAGGGGTCTTTACTCCAAGTTGTCTCCAAATCCCCCAGTGGCGGGCCTGCTCCTCGGTTGCCATGGCAACAGTAGTCAGGGCAGCCGCGACTGGCGATAGTGAGGAAGAGGAAGGATGAGAGAGAGAGAGCAAGAGAATCACAGGGAGCATTGATGTTTGTGGTGCAGGCAGGGGATTTGAACACAGTCACAACATTGGAACTGGGTTGCTGCAACGTTGCTGAACGTTCAGAGTTGCATCCAGCAGCAGCTACAGTGCTGGGAATGCAGTTTCAACTGGGGTTGGAAATAAGTGGGCTTGTAGGTCATGTTTACCCCTGTGTGTGTGTGTGTGTGTAGAGTGAGAGAGGAGAAACTGCAGAGACGGCACACTCTCTCATTAACTCCCTCGGCATGTTCATTCTGTCTTCGTGTTTGTGTGCTTGCAGATGAGCTCTGTTTGCGAGGACATGCTCAACCATGCACAACAGAGATTCAGCCTACACTCCTCTGTTGCTTTGATATTACATCTGCTTACAACCACACTACGGAAATATGACTTGAAAAATCGATATACATGATGTAAATGTTCCTAATTTGTTAAGTCATATTTAATAATATAAGAACAGTATAATCTCACGTAAACTGATTTTTTTTCTTTCCAAACATTTTGCTTTCCTTTATCATCAGTCAAACACCTGTCTTCCTGTTTCTTGACTCAAAGTCAATATATAGTAGTTAATGTTATCCCATTACCATTGCCAGAAAGATGAAGAGAACAGAAATGGTGTTGCGGGGGAAATCTTTTCTCTCCTCTCCTCATATACAGTACAGAATTGCACGGAAGACACCGGATGCACGGCAAACAGGCAGTTAGTGTCAGGACTCTGATGGAAAATCCATAGTTTCATTACAGGCCCAGTGGTATGAATGTGGCCGGGAGGCGACCAAAGCTCTATCATGGTTCCTTACGGGAGCCAAAATGGCTGCATTTAGTGATGCAGTGGAGTGAAAGAGGCAAGAGGGTCAAGGCTGCCACTGGGAATGAAGTGTGTTAGAGAGAGGCAGGCAGATAAAGTTCACGTGCAGTAACTAGCACAGCTGCAGTTGTACCCTACTCACCGTCTTTGCTGAGACTGCTGCCACGCTGTCTCCGCGAGTGTGTCAAGGACCTCGCAGTAGGATTTGACACCAGTGCTGTGGGTCACAACATAATGACATTTATTACACAGATCCATGACAGAATTCCCTACAGAGTGTATATATAACATACACCGTGCTTTCTACACTAGGAAATTTAAATGGCAACAGTGCAGATTTTGGCTTGCTGTAGTCCTTTTGAAATGCCTTGTAATAAAATAGAAGTATTCTCCGCATGCATAGCTATTTTTTAACTGTAGCCAGTCCTGCTAGTAACCATGTGTTATGTTACTGTGGCGATTTTTGTCTTGAAAGTAATCCTGACTTTATGCTGCATACACCTTCTTGCATACATCACATAAAAGCTTGTACACTGACATGATAACGTGACATAACGTGGCACTACTGGCACGGACATCTAAACACTTTTGTGGCTTTTTCTTGCACACACACACAGATATCTTTCATTTTTCCATCACGTAAACTCAAGGAGCACATTGAAGTCACAAAGCCACTTAGAGTTATTGGAAAGGGCCTGAGGTGAGTTAATCTGGGAGACGGTAGTGCTCAGGAGCTCCCGGCTATTGTTTGTCCCTCTGGGTGATTAGAGTTAAGAGGCAGGCTTTAAGGGAAATTAGCTTTCGATTGGACCTTCTGATAAAGAGGTAGGATTGTAATTGTTAGTGACCTCCAGGACCAGAAAGTAAAGATCAGGCGAGACACATTGTCCGCAGTAATGTGGATTGATTTGAAAATGTTGTTAATTTGCTGAAAGTTTTGTGTCCACACAATGCTTAAACAGTAGGCAAATGTTTGAATCCTCCTCCTCCTCTTTCAGTGGCATCTGGCAGGCAACAAAATGGTGTGTTACAACCATTATATAGTCCTATCTCCATATCCAGCTCCGTTTTACATCTATCTCAGAATGTTTTATTTGAGTGTGGCCGTACAAAGAATCCTCATTTTATAGCTTATCTTTTTAAAACTGTGTAGTTTTATTCTACCGCTCATGTTTTGCAGGGTTTATCACGTGGCTCACTAACCACTCGGACACTTCCTCATCATCCTTTCCTCCATCCACCTACCATCTACCCTATACCCACCCTTCCCCCTCACTGGGTCCCCTGATGAATTTGTAACCAGACAGCTGTATTTTTGTCACACTCTTGCTTCCACGTGTACCTAACCAGATGATATAATGTCAACCCGATTCCTCTGAGGAAAAGGCAACTGAGGCATTACGCAGGAGAGGAGGAGAAGGAGATGAGAGGAGAAGTGAGGCACACACACACACACACACACACACACACACACACACACACACTCTTAATCAGACTGATTGCTTGGGGCTCTGACTCCTCTCATTGCATCATCTCTCTAATGCATTGGTCCTGCATCACTCTCTCCCCGCTGTGTGTGTGCGTGTGTGTGTGTGTGTGTGTGTGTGTGGCAGCTTAGAAATGCATGGATCTCAGTGGACTGGTAAAAGCCACAAGGGCATGTCCTGATGTTATGAAACCTTGGATGTTGACCAAAATGTGTGTTTGTGTGCTTGTTTACGGCCTTCTGATCCACATCCAGTTAAGTCTGTTAAGTCCGCGAGTGTTAATATGTGTATAACATTTGTCATGGAAGGACTCTCTTCAGAGCACATTTATATAGAGCCAATTTCACTCGCAGTCAAACCTGACTTGCATCCTTCAGTGAACTAGTTTTGGGAATAAATAAATGGTGTATTGAAAGACTGGATGCCTTGATAGATGGATGAAATAGCTGAACAAGTGAGCATGCAGCATTTGAAATGCTTAAACAAGCTTTTTTTTGTTGTCGAGCATTAAAAGATGCATTTTTCTCAGCGCTGACTTAACTAACGTACATGTTTTCTCCTACCCCTTAGTTATGACACTCTTTGGAGACACATTCTCAAACACACACACACACACACACACACACACACACACACACACACACACTCTTCTTCATTCCCATCTCCTCTCCTCAGAGAGGGAGATGGAGCCAGGAGCAATGCAAATTGGGTAAAATGTTCCGGAAAGTGGCTTTTCCCCACTGGGACTTCTCAACTCCAGCTCTGAGTTAGCACTCTGTGTGTGTGTGTGTGTGTGTCACAGTTCTTGCTCGTGCATTTGGTGTGAGAACGCCAATTGTTCTGCATGTGCTTGAGTGCATGAATGTGTGTATGCCTGGATGTCAGTGCGTGTTCCTCCCTTGTTTTTTTCCCAGGCTGCAGTGGGCTACAGATCATCTATGTGACAGTAGGGTGGGTAGAGAGAGAGCGAAAGAAAGAATGTGTATAAAGCAAAGGCGATGGTGGAAATTGAGGGCACCTCTCTGTCAGACCTCACCAATTAGCTGCGAGAAAGGCTTGGCTAGCTGTTGATTTGACCGTCGGTACAGACGGAGAGAAAAAGACAGCTGGAGGAGAAGGAGAAAAACGGAGAAAGAAATAGAAGAAGAATTATGGCGTGAGGGAGGCTTACAGAATATGGCCTGGTATTTTCTCAGTAATGCTTCACAGAGACCCACCAACTCATTAGCATATGAGCTCATGCTCAGGAGATTATTTGTCACTGCAGCGTTAGTCCACAAAACGTATGTCCAACGACAGAAAAGATCAGGAGGAGATTATTTTTGAGAGATTACCGGTGACTCCCAGAAACCACAAATTTCCTTCTTTCTTGTTGTCTTTGCGATTGAAAGCTAGCATTATCTTCCAAAAGTGGCTAAACTTGAATGACTTTGAGAAGAAGCCACAGTGTTGACGATGCATTTAACTGCCAGTGACGTAAACAAAAGAAAAACAATCAGAATAATCCAGCTGCTGGTGAAATCAGGTTTTTCAGCTTGTTGCAACAGTTGTGCTCAGAGAAGCTGACAGCGGAAAGTCTTTCATATGTTGCCAACTTCCTCCGTCGTTGAAGAACTGCATCACATGCCCTCCTGTAAGCGTGAATCAAGTTTACCTCTAGGTGAACTCGGGGACTTGGTATGTTTTTCTGGCATTAGCCGTTGCTCCTACCAAGTTCGTTGCAGGGGTTGTATTGTGGTGGTTTGAATTTATTGCCCTCACTGTGTGTGTGTGTGTGCATGCGCCCGGATAGGGAGGACAGTGAAGCATTGCCCCTTCCGCAAATGGGCCGTGGAAAACCTACAGGTTGGACCATCTGCCTCTTGCATGTGTTTGTGTGTGTCCTGTGAGGTTTTTTTCTGAATGGAAAGGTATTGTGTATTCAAAATGTGTGACCTGGCCAAGAGCAATTTACCGAAGTGTGTGTACACACACACGCACACACACACACAGTGGATTTATGCAGTGGCTGACTCAACAGACTTGGCATCGGACAAAACTTGGAGGATGCAGGAGAGGAAGACAATGGGACTGTGATACTTAGTTTTACTGGAACCTACGCAAAGAGGAGGAAGAGGGAGAAATGAAAGGCGAGGAGGGAAACTTGGAAGAAAAGGCCAGAGAATGGGTCGAGTTTGGGAAGGCAGAGCGGTAAATACATTCAGGCTGGAGGCAGGAAATGACGGAGATAGGGAAGAGAACCAAGGCTGTGAATGTATTTGTGGAACACAATCTATCTCCAGCTACAATCACTGAGCGAGCAAACATTACAAAAGGGATTGCCTTTTGAAAACATGCAATATCACATTAGTATCAGCAGTATTGCATTTTAAGGATGTGGGGATACATTTCCATCGGGCACTTATCTCAACAGCCTGGCAAACGCAGCACCATTAGACATATTTACATCAAATCCCTCCCTCCTCTCTACAGCTCCCCTGTGTTGTCTCCCAGGAGGAAACCAGCAAAGTGTGTGTTTTTAAGCGCAAAAAGCGAGCCACGCCATCTGTAACACACTCATTTCTGGAAATAAGAATATAAGTCTAATTGAGCTTTTTAATTGTCCTCTAAATCCTGCTGAGCGCCCATGCTGCTGCTTAGTGGTGTGTGTGTTTTTTGCGTGTGAATGCACGTGTCCGGTCTGTTGGGACGTGAATGGTTCTGCTCGTAAATGGAGGAAGGGAGTGCGTGAGCATGCAGGCTCCTTCTGTGTATAATGAGCTAATAGCAACGTGTGGTTACCCTTTGAGGAATCTATTAGTGTGCACTGTGTTTCGTAAAGTGTGTGTGCGTCCATGAGTCAGGAAGCAGGGGGACGTGAAGCTGAGTAAGTGCCATCCATGCTGGCTTTTGTGCGTCATCTTGGCTTTTTTTTTTTTGCCACTCTGAACCTATATTTGTGTGTGTAAACAACTCATCGATTGCCATTGTGGCAGTTAAATTCCAGTGTAATGTGCTTTGATTTTAACCTAATCTAATCACATGAATTACACATTCTATGGGATCAACATTGTTTGACAGAGTGCATATTTAATTTCTAAAAAGTCGGCATAGCTGAAATAGTCATCGGTGTGTGTGTTACACTGTATAATTAATACAGCCTCCAATCAGACCATACATCTTTTATTGCATGTTGGTGTAATCATCTGTGTGTGTGCGTGTGTGTGTGGTTGTACACACGTGTGAGAGAGAAAGAAAATAATCTAGGATGAAGGATTTCCTCCGTTTTCTATGTGGACAACTTCCTCTGCTCATACACACTTCCTGTTTCTGTCTGTGGGGCAGTGTGAGAGAGTCGGCAGGAAGTGTGTGTGTGTGTGTGTGTGTGTGTGTGTGAGACAGAACGAGAGTGAAAGGAAGAGACACAATAGAGAGCACTTCTATGAAAAGTCTTGTGACAGTCCAGTTCACTCAGCTGACTGTCTGTAAACTTTGCCAGGCTTTTTTCTCTTCTTGCCTCTTTTGTTCCAGGAAAAGACTTCTCCCTAGTTTAGCATTTTCCGCGTTCATGTCAAAGAGGTGACGCACATTAACCCTAACGCAATTTTCACTCGTTTCCACTTCCGTCTCTTTACGTACTGGCTTTGATTTTAACTTTATTTTAAGCACAGTGCCCTGCAGAAGGAGACTGAGGGAGCTGGTTAGAAAGCAGACGGAAGAGGACGCGAGTTAATGCTCTGTGACACGTGTCAGAGGCTTCTTTGTCAGTCTCTCACACACGCACACACACACATGCACACACACACACTAGAGGCCTTTCCTTGGATGCAGATAGTTGTGCCAAATATCCTGATGCCTATGCCATTTCTCATTAAATGATGCTGTTAAACTGCCATCACTCTGTGTTTTTGTGTGTGTTGGAATATTTTATTTTGATTTAACCTTCAGCAGTTGAGAGAGGACTGAACCTCCGTTTAGGTCAAAAGAGTCAAAGAGGGGAACAAAAGACAGAGTGAGTTTGGCATTTTGCACTAGTGGATCACCGTGTGTGTGGACACTGAATTGTGTAAATACTGGGTTCATACAAAATCTTTAAAGTTTGGAAAATGCTTACTTTTAACCGTTAGGTTTTCAAGGTTCAAAATATGCTTGTATTCAAATATCCTCCTTGAAAACTGCTTTATTTCCAACATAATCTGGTGTTTCATCATCTAGTATACAATCACTCATGTAAACCAAAAATCTTTTAGTATCAATTAAATGCTTCGAGAGTCTGGAAAGGTGCCTTGAAAGGTGCTTGAATTGTACTCTTAAAATCAATGCTCTGACGCTCGGACCTGGAAAAAGTAATTAATGCACTTGCTTTCTCGAGACTCGACTACTGTAATGCCCTCCTTTCTGGCATAAACCAAAAGTTACTCTCTCCCCTCCAACTAGTTCAGAACACAGCAGCTCAGCTGCCGATCGCTTTAGAATTGATTTTAAGATTTTACTGATCACTGAGTCTGGCCGCATGCTATATAGAAGAAATGCTGACCCCATATGAGCCAGTTCGCAGCCTTAGATCCTCAGGTGGGGCCCTTCTGGCCGCAAAGTCGAGGCTTAAATCTAAAGGTGTCTGAGCTTTTGCCATTAGGGCCCCTCGACTCTGGGACGACCTGCCTGAGGAGATAAGGCTCGCAGAATCGGTAACCTCTTTTAAATCACTTCTTAAAACCCATTTCTATAGACTTGTTGCTGTGTGATGTCGCCTTTATATCGTCTTTTATGGCTTTTATTGGTTTTAATTATTTTTGTTTGTATCGATCTTTTATATTTTTCTTGCTTTTTGTTTTTCTTTTATTTATCTTTTACTGCTTCTGTTTCATTGCTTTCTGAGTATCCTGTTTTTGCTTTGTCTGTCAAAGCAGTTTGTAAACTCTGTTTTTAAAGGTGCTATATAAAGTATTATTATTAATATTATTAAAAAGCTGTTCGAACCCTGTAAATATGCAAATGCCCAGAGTCCGTGTCAGTTTTGGAGTATGTCAGGGCCTAGAGTGATCACAAATGTCTGGCCACTGCGACTGTTCCGCACATCTTGTGGCAAAACGCAAGAAGGCTGAGGTTTGAGTGTATTCGAGAGCGAGTATTTCCCCATCGCCTTCTGGTTTTGGGGGAAACCAGTGCTGAGCACAGATTTATCTGTCATGTCAGTGTTCCTTCCTTCCTCTCTGTTGCTGGCTAGACTCGACTCGTGTCCCAATGCTCACCTGCTTTTGTCGTCTTTCTATCATTCTTTCCTTCTGGTTTTCTTTGACTGCCCCCTTCCTTTGCATCCACCCTCTTTCTCCCCCATATATCCTCCCTCACTGACGTAGAGGAATTAGATTTGACTCAGCTGGCCACCACTTTAGACAAACTCTACTCTCTCTTTCTCTCAGTGTGGGGCTGCTCTAAGTTCAGCCCTGTCAACACATTACAACACCATATTTTAGTTATGGTTTAGTGTGCCGTAAATCATGTAAACGCTGCGTCTCTGTGTGGGAAACAAACGCTATTTAGAACAAAAGGCTAAATGGCATTTGCAAAGTTCGCAAACAATCACTTCCTGGTTTTCCTGGTAATGACACTGTTAATTTGGATGTTGCCAGATTTGCTCGTGCTAATTGTATGACTGCCGCCCAGGCCTGCATGAACCCACAGAAACATACAGCCAGTCGATTACAGCTTCTAATTGTCATAATTGGACAGGAATGTGGTTGAACGTGGGTGGGCTGTATCATCTGGATAGCTTTGGGTGTCACCCAAACCCATCTCCACGTCCTCCCCTGAGACTACAGCCATGGGTCGGGCCCCATTGTGTTACCAAGGCTACAGGCCAAACCAGAGGCAGGGCATCTGTCCTCCACCTGGTCGTACCAGCTGCTCAGGCACTGCTATGGCATGCTGTGTGTGTGTGTGTGTGTGTGTGTGTGTGTGTGTGTCTGCATGCCAACTCCAGTGCAGGCAGCAGAGAGTGGCGAGTGTATTCCTGTACGTATGTGTGTACATTGTACATTTTCTCAACCATAGTCTATCTATATTCGTGCCCTCTGTGACCCTGCGGTTATGTAAGGGAGTGTAAAGTGGATCTAGTTGAGCAGTGGCGGTATTAATAGCTGATATTTGAGTGCAGCACACCAAACTTGCAGCCCACATATACTGTAGAAGCGTACGATGTGTGTTCTTGGCTGGGCCCGGAGGTTGGAAAAGCTGTCTTGTTCAGTGTAACCGCCATCACTATTCATCGACTGGAATGTAGTGGGTGAATGATGTATTTCCCCTCAGCTCCACTCATTGACAAGGCAGACAACATCCGCTTCCTGGTTTTGTGACTTCAGTGTGTTATCAAGCTCCCTCAATGGCATCCCTTCCTGTAGTAACTGTCACTACTGATGCCTTGTGTACCGTAGACTCAGAAGTGCCTTTCCGATTCTCCTTTCAGTGGCTTGGGGCACATTTTCTATAATGGACACTCTCGCATGTGCGCCTTTTTTGTGTAGGTGTGGACAGGTGTGTAAATGGCCGGAACAAACCGCGTTCCTCACATTGCTTCTGCCAGTTTGTGTACGCCGTGGCCTCCGTGTTGGCAGAAACCTGTTGTGGTGTGCGGTCATCAAAGAGACAGGCGAAGTGAGCTTGAAATCGAGATCAAGTTCTTAACAACAGCTGAGTCAGATAGGGAACATTTAGACTCTCCTTTCCCACCACTCTTATGTTTTAAGTCACAGTGGCACACCTGGTATTCTACACACACCAGGGAATGTGTCCACGTCTGTGTTACCTGCAAATGAAATGCTGTTTTTCATCCCTTATACCAACTTCCATTTTATCACTGTATAGTTTTATCACTATATTGTTAAAGCTTATAAAACTCCTTTGTGTTGCTTTCAGTTGGAGCTTTGCACTAACAAGTGATCTGTTCAACCACAGGAGATGCTGAGTTAGCCGATTGAAACTATTAAAAACACATAAAAGGGAAGGTCAGATATTGAGCAATGGTGGTGTTTTTAGCATTTCAAAACCTCCAAACATAAACAACAAATGTCAAAAACATATCTTATTTTTTGTTCCATTGGTGTCATTTATTGAGTGATATCACAACTATAGAGGATTAAATGGCACAACCTAGGTCATGTGTCGGTTGTAGAGTGCACATGTGCCTGCACACATGGCTAGCACATCTGCTAAATGTCACCATGTATACTCCACACTTGTCCCTTTCAGGCAGACATACATGGTATATTGTTGAGTCTATTTTAATAAGGTCCAGTTAGAGTTATGTATGGTCTCTTATTACCTGTCCTCTCTGTGGATGACTTTAGCAGCTCAGTTGTTTTAATTGTTTCCCTTCAGCTTGTACTGGACTTAACTCCTTTCCACTTACTCTCCCTCTCACTCACTGACACTCACACACACACACACACACACACACACACACACACACACACGCAACATTTTCTCCCTCTCTGAGTCCAGTCTTTTGGCTCTTGAATCAGTTATGCTCGTTGTATTTGGTGGGCAGCAGCCAAGACCATCCCTGTGGACCATTACAGCACACTAGGAGAGCGGAATGAGTCGGCAGGGAGGGACAGAGGGAGGGAAATTGGAAGTGAGCTGAGCGATGGAGTGAGATATAAAAATGTAAAGAGGAGAAGAATACTGACTGAACAACAGAGGATGAAGTGGTGGAAGAAAAAGCATTGAAAGAGTGTAGGGGAGGCGTGAAAGCCTCACTGGTCCAACTCTCATGTGTTTTGCTGTCAGTGGCTTCCCAGTTCTCCTTTTTCTTTCAGTTTCAGAGGTGGATTCCCGGCACCAGGCCCGAACCCAAGCCAGGGACTTTCCCTTGGCTCCTCCCCAAAGAAGAGTTAACACTATGGGCAAAAAAGTGTGTTGTCTCACCTGGGGATGGAGGGATGAGGAGAGGAAAACGGTTATATTTTGTCTTGCCACACTGCAGGGTCAGGCTTTTGGTTTCGGACAGAAACTATTGTTGTCTTTGCTTGGGTGGAGAAGCGAAATGGGCGAGTCACAGTTAAGGAAGTGAGTTATTGAGTGCATATGTGCGTACAAAAGCCAAACTCTGTTAAAAAAATTTAATAAAATGTGCTGTTAATCAACACAATCTGCAAACCCCACCTCCTCCACTGCATGGATTCTGATTCTGTGAAAATGTGCACGCACAAAAATTAACTTCAAGTTTGCTCACCGTCACGCACAGCGTGTCTTTATTTTTGAAACAGCTGCCCGCCCCCTCTCCTTGTCCGGGGTCACTGCATCAATAACTTGAACCTCATCAATCAGGACTCCTCAACTCTCAGCAGAAGGCTTTATATTTAGCCTCACACCAAGAAAAACAGGGTTCTGCCTCCTGGACAAACACAAACAGAGTCCAGCCATGTTAAGCTAACAGCAGAAACCCCCCAGACCTACAGATCACATACCACATCACCATTAAACTCAAACGCAAGACACAGATATAGGTGTTTTTGACTTGAACCCCCAGTTCCTATCTGGGGGGGGGGGGGGGGGGGGGGGGGGGGGGGGGGGGGGGGGGGGGG
>JAVQJF010129885.1:0-10875 GCA_036023855.1 Gadopsis marmoratus
TCAAGTTCTTCCACACCAAATCATCCAACCAGGCCTTTATGGACCTTGCTTTGTGCACTGGGGCACAGTCATGCTGGAACAGAAAAGGGCCTTCCCCAAACTGTTTCCACAAAGTTGGATGCATCGAATTTTCCAAAATGACTTGCTTTAAGATTTCCCTTCACTGGAACTAAGGGGCCAAGGCCAATGCCAGAAAAACAGCCCCATAGCTTTATCCCTCCTCCACCCAACTTTACAGTCGACATAATGCAGTCAGGCAGGTAACGTTCTCCTGGCATTCGCCAAACCCAGACTCGTCCATCAGACTGCCAGATAGCGAAGCGTGATTCGTCACTCCACAGAACATGTTTCCACTGCTGCAGAGTCCAGTCGCGGCGCGCTTTACACCGCTCCATCCGACGCTTAGCATTGTGCTCGGCGACCCCGCTCTGTAACTTTATGTGGTCTGCCACTTCATGGCTGACTTGCTGTGGTTCCTAAATGTTTCCACTTTGCAATAATACCACTTATTATGATTTTATGCGCCTATGGCAATGGGACTGAATGAAACACCTGAATTCAATGAATAAGAGGAGTGGCCCAATACCTTTGTCCATATATGTAGATGGGCTTCAGTACCTGGTGCAGCCCTATCCCGATCAGCTGTAAGGGACCATAGATACCACCTGGTACCACCTCAGAGCTACAGGACTGAGCGTAACCACTGCAAGATTTATTCCCTGACACTCTGTTTCTCTTGTCTGTCTCCGTTCTGCCTGTCTGTTCTTCTTCTTCTTCTTCTTCTTCTTCTCCTCTTCATCTTTCCCAGAGACCCTCTTCCTCCACACTCTCCCTGAAAGCTGATTGGCTTTCCCTCTTGCCTTTCATTCTCTTTACCCTGCTGAGGGAAATGTTAGGATGACTGGTGCTGAAGAATCAGGACTGTAGCTAACAGATGGCCGTGAGAACATGGCTTACATGACAGCACACACACACACACACACACACACACACACACACACACACACACTGTAGGCAAGCGATGCACACACAACCATCACGACCACCTGCTATTTAAATATGCTCATTGGTTTATCAAGCTTGGAATTATTATATAATGAGACATGAACTTAAATGTGGGCCCACACACACGTATACACGCACACATACACTCTACAGTAAATAACAGCTTACTGTACATGGTGTAAGCTCAGATTTCACACTTCTTGTGCCGAGCTAGTCCACCCACGACATGCACACTGCTGGGCACCTCCCAGCACACACACACATACACACACACACCGATATGTTAACTAGAGTTACGCTTGCCTGAGGCTCACCTACCAACCATCAATCGAGAGACATTTATCTCTGCAAAAGAAGAAAAATACCGCAATGGAAGAAGCAAAGCTGCAACTAAAAGGAGTGAGTAACGATGGATAGCAGGTAGCAGATAAACCAAAGAAGGACAGGATTCTCTCTCTCTCACACACACACACACACAAGATTTCTCGTTCACAGATTCATACAATATCAAGCCAGAGATCTTCCGTTCACACACTCACCGTGTCATGGCTGCATCCGAACACTCGCAGAACGGACGAGGCCAGTTGCGAGAGAAACCGATGGGACATCTTGATGTGTGTGTGTGTGTGTGTGTGTGTGTGCGTGTGTATATAAATATATGTTGCCTGTTTGTGTGTATGTGTGCGTACAAGAGTGAGAGGGTTGTGTTTGAGGTGACTGAGGAGCTACATTCTCATGAGGCTGCAGTTAGGTGGCGATTGTCTGTACGTTTGTGTGAAAGAGGGAGAGAGGACTGAGTCTGTGGGAGTTTGCGACTGTCCTACCTTCCCCTCGCCTGGCCCCTCCCCCTTCCTGGTTGCCGTGGCGTCGTAAGGCGGCGCTTCGTGGAGTGGACACCCCGATTGGCTTGATGTACGAGAGGAGCTGGCGGAGCCTGCTGGGTGAAATACCATTGGCCAGTTTTAAGCTGTCGCCCTGTCACTGTAAACTTCCCATCGATCAACAGATGAGTTTACTTGTCTTCCAACCTGACATCTACCCTTCTCCACAAACTGATTTCTGGGCACTCTCCTTCATTGTTTTGATAAGGAACCAACCAAACTCTTGCTCCCCAAATATAACAAACCTTCTTTACCACTTGCACCATTCTACACGTCCTCCTACATCCCCTGCCTTGGCCATCTGTCTGTTTAACCAGCCAAGATCTGTGTGTGTGTGTGTGTGTGTGTGTGTGTGTGATATGACATTTTATAAAATACAAATGGACCATGACTCTTATTTTTCTAAACCGAACCTCTTTCTCCATGGTTTTCATCCCCCCCCCCACCCACCACCACCACCTCCACCTTTCTCACCAGCTTCATAACACGTTCAAGTATGGTTACCGTGAATTCATGTCATAAAGAGTTATATCTAAATTCCCAGTAAACTCATTCGAGTGAAACACAGGGATGAAGAAAGTGCTCCCTACCTGCAGGCTGGTCCACAGACTTGGACTGCTCCAGTAGGTGCTCTTTGGCTTTGGCAGACTGGGACAGGACCGTGGCTAGAAGCTGCAGATACACAAACACAAATGCATCCACATGAGCAGGAATGTAGAAACTTACATTTTGTTGCATTAAAGCAGTAATCTGTTTGTTTTTTTTACCACTTGGGGCAGTGAAACAACGTTGTTGTAACAAAGTTGTTGTAGCTGACCTGTGCAATTGCTTTTCCAGGATCGGTGCAGGCGTGCGGGCACAGCGGTCATTCAGGTACATATGCGCAACTGTTTCTTTTATACGTCCGTACGTTTAGGTTTGTATTCACCTCTGTTTTGAACCCACCTCCAACAGGAGTTGGATCAACCAATCAACTTCCTTTACGCGCAGGTCCTCACAAAGCTTAGTTGAAATTTGGGAGGTGTAACCTATGGTTAGTGGATTTGAGCAAGGGTGTTTTTTGTTTATCAACTTTTTTCATTTTTTAGAGAACAAATGTGTTATTTCTTAGAAATGGTACATAGACTCAGTTTAACATAACACACACACAGTGAAATCATGAAATGACTTGCCGTTAAATGTGTTTATTCTACTGTAAATCATAATATACCATGATATATTACGTGCTTCAGGCTGCATGACTAGCAAACTCCACTTCCTGGTCAGGGGACAGTGATACCTTTGCACAAGAATGTACCTGTAGCAGGAAGATAATTGGTTAATTGGCTGGGATCTCTTTTGCCTTCTCATTAAGAAACAAAAAAATGCCAATTCTAAAACCTCATCATCTCAAATAAGATTGATCTCTGTAGTCTGTCGGGGGGGGGGGGGAGAGGATGCAATGTATGCTTACTATTGCTCCATTAATCACATTTAAACCTTGGTTCTAAAGCTTCCAGGGCGCGCGCTGTAATAAAAATCGAATTAGCGCTGATGAGAAACAGAGTGAGATGCAGAAGAGACGGATGTTACCAGTCAGTCTGGGCTGCAACTGGGACTAATTTTCCTTTGTGGATGTTTCAGTAGGTTTAAAACGTTATAGGAAATTATTATTCTGGAAGTTACCCAGAAAGAAGTATGTAATTCTGTACTAATTATAGGGAAATAGAAGTTTTCTTGAAAGAACTGCTCCATTAAAACCCAAGTAGATCCTCGAGTTAAACCTATTTTCTCATTCCGCTTCTTACTAAGAGCGATGGGGTCCAACATGAACCAAACATTTTCTGCCAAAGCATTTTCAATATTTTATGAGTGATTTCTATATTTTTTTGTTTTGCCTGTGGTCTTCTAACTAGTTGGAAGTGGGCGGGACTCAATTGAAAAAACATCCTTCTGTGCACCAATCGGGATTTAACAGCATTTGAGTAAAAATGGGATGACAGTTGGTGGGCTGTTGATTATGTTGCCAGGTCACTGTCAATCAAATCTGATCAAAGGACACCTGCAGTCCCGATGAAGCAGACAACTTAGGATGTGTGTTTTTTTTACTTTAACTTTAATAGTTAATGTTACAGATAACTACTTGTCAGGGGCTTTAAGTAAAACATACTCCATTACAAGCAATGGTCCTGCATGAAAAATCCTATTTAAGTAAAAGTACAGACATTTGTACAGAAGTAGAGAACATTGTAGTTGTTCAGTACTTAGCCTTTCCACCACAGTTATTCTTTTATGCTTAGAAACTTCATTCTTCATTTGTTGAATTGTGTGCTTGTCTAAAAAGTTCACTAGTACACGTAAATTAATTAATTGTGTAGCAATTGAGCACATAATTCTTTAGAGGAAATAATTGGGAAATTACAGACCTGTAAAATAAACCTTGACGTGTTTGTTCAGCAGTTTATAAAGTCTTTTTAATTCTTAATTTCCCAGCAGCTGCTTTAGTCATTCAAACACTGTCGCTATTGTTCTGTTTGGTCTCCACTATTTCAGGTTTCCTTTGGTTACCATTAACATGCACCTTTTCTAATGTTACATAAAGGAACTAACAAAACAAAGCTGCAGCTCGTATACTGATACACACATTTGTTTCTGGCAGGATTTTATAGTGTGTGTGTGTGTGTGTGTTGCGTGTGTGTCGTACTTTAACCCCTTCCGCCTGTGCATGGAGGATGTGTGTGGCGCTGCCAGCACTCTGACCGCTGCCTGACGACCTCACACTGGTCACACTGCCAGAACTGCCCACACTGCTGCGGTCTCCACCTGCAACACACACGCACGCACCCGCACACATGCACACACACACGCAAAAACACACACGTGCATTCACACACACATGCAACCGCCCAAACAATATGTATGGATTTTGTGCAAATGCACACATGCAACAAACAGATGGATGCATACAGTCACACACAACACACACACACACACACACAACACACGCACGCACGCACGCACACACACACACACACACACACACATTGAGTGGTTTAGCTGATATCCAAAGTAACGTGGTAACAGGTGTAACTCTCCATTGAAATGCACTGGGCAGCATGTGGTTGGACGGACAGGACGGACAGACAGACGGGGTGAACGACGACTGAGCGACAAACACGGAAGTGGAGTAAACAAGACGCACCTTTTGCTTTCACACACACACACACCCATTTACGCATCTTTTGTCTTCCTTGCTCTCTTTCCTATGTGTTCTTGTTCTCTCTCACGCAAAAACATCTCCATACATCCAGCTGGAAAGACACACAGACTGTAGACCGATGCGGATGGCTGCAGTCCTACACATAAGGCTACTGACTTCAGCTAAGCTTCAGATGGAGGGATAAGCAGGACATGGGGGACTGTCAGGAGAGGGTCAAAGAGTATCTGAAAGCCTTCAAACATCATCATGTTTCAGCTCAAAGAACTGCATAGATGGATTCTGCTCTCTGGTTACACTTAAAAGGCAGTGCCAGGCAGAAAAGCCGTTTTTGAACGAATGCCAGATACTGTTTGACCCCTGGTCAGAGTTTAAGGAGTCAGGGTTTGAGGGCTCAGCGCAGCGCGGCTTAGTTACCTGCCACTGGCTTGCGCAGTACCCAGATCTCTTCGTTGGAGCCTCCATGGGGCCCACTGGATGCGGTGGGAGAGCTGTGAGGACTTGCCTCTGAGCCGCGACAACCTTTAACACAGAACACCACTGTTAGCCGCTAACCGACCCTAAACTGGCCTTGGAAGCATTGCTATCCTTTCGCTATCAAAAATCTGCATTTAAAGTAGAAACAATTTATGCTGTTTTCACCTTTGGGGCAGTGGAACAAGCTGAAAATTCAACACTGACAAATAATCACCTCATAAAGTTGATAGGGCTAACCATATAATTAGCATAAATTTAAAGTTGTGTTCTGCCCATCTGGTGGTCGCTAATTGTCTGTCTGCTGTTTGGTGCTATCTATTAGAAAGTAAAGGAAAAGCTGTAAAACAATTAGCTAAAAGAGGCTGCACAGCTACATAGAGATGCAAAGTCTAGTTAGAATTCTCTGTGGGTTCATCACTACAAGCAACCCCTATTACTTTACACTTAGTCATTTGATCCATTGTTCACAGAACAATATTGGTTAGTGCAGCTTTAATTTTAGGCTCAAGCCATTATCAGCTCTTATGAATCCCTAAACCTGAGTTTGATCCTATGATAAGACGACTGATAAAATAATTTTACAGAACATTTAAAGTATTTTCTAGTATTTAGAATTAGCTTAGGTTTTAGTCACATAGTTATGTCAATCTGATATTAGGTTAGCTGTTTATTATTATTTCTACCCTCCACTACATCTAAAATCATTTCAGAGTATTGGACATTTCTACTGCAACTACTCCGACATGCTAAATGCACTAAGCAAACTACCTCACTTCACTAACGACTGACCCTATGAATTACATTTTGCAGCTTACAGGCGTTGTAATCTTCTTGATATTTTACGAAAAAGATTGGTAAAATGGGCTCAATTAAATAAATCCCGAACTTATCCGCAAAGAAAGAAGAAATAATGGCAGAGGGGCCAGTAGGAGAGCAGGGTGAAGGGGTGAAGGCGGGTAAGGGAGGTTTTTTTAAAAGGATATATAGGTTTCACACTCACTTGCGCACCACACTTTCATTCTCACACACGTGCTCACACACACACACACACACACACACACATACACAGAAAAAAATACAGCATATATATATATATATAGATATATGAAAACATTTATATACCCATAGTACATAAATAAATCCATAACATGAATATCTGCGTGTATACACATATATGCCATAATGTACATACACATACATATATAATGCATCCATACGTGTGTGATTATATATGTAAGCCTTGTCAGAATGGGGCTGCTGTAGTGCATTTGGAGAGTCTCATAAACCATTATAACCCTCTTAATAAGGGTTTATAAATGGTTTATATGTGTGACCAACAGTGTTCCAGATAAACACACACATTAAAAAAGATCCATCTAATGTCATCTCCTTCTTGTGGCCATTTTGCATCCCTCCACGTCGGAGGAGTCAAACAAAAGACTGAACAGACTTTTATAAAGTTTTATAAAGACTTTGATTCGACTTGAATCCGTTTGTGATTTTAAAAGAAAGTGCTGTTTTCAACCAATGGGATCAAGGCATAGGGAAAACGTACTGACCTGATGTAGTTATAAGTAATAGCATTATATTTTTTAAAGGGATTTATTCTCCTGGAGGGAACAAAATGGCATCCACTGAAGGCTCCCATTCCCAGAGCAGAGAGTTCACAGTTTACAGTCGGTGAATAGCTTACCTGCGGAACATCCTGGATGACATTTTCTAACAATGCATTTGGGTCTCCCCTTACAGAACACTTGACATTTTACATTTTATAACTTGCATGTAATACATCATTTCGGCAGGTATTTTTAACCCCTTGTTGTTCAAGAATACAAGAATGGCTGTCAAGACTGTCAAGCATGAAAAGCTTGTCTTTTGAAGCAACATGTCCAACTAAGCGTCTGACAAACTTAACTGTCATTAAAGCAGCACCTCAGAGCTCTCAGAAAAAAACCCCAACTCATTGGTGTTTTAAATAATGTTAAACAGTTCTAGACTTATTTGCCCATCCACAGCCTGGTAGGAACACTTTTGTATTCCCACCCTTCGCCACCACCACTCACGCACGTACGCACGCACACACACACACACACACACACACACACACACACACACACACACACACACACACACACACACACACACACAGTGAACAGTCCTGGTCCACAAAGCCAATCACTTTTTAATGAATGTTCTCCTCATCTCTCCCGTCGGCCTTAGACAGACAGGATCCCTCCTCCTGCACCTCCTCCAGGCCCACTGCCATCCTTCCTCTGGATCTCTTTTCAGTTTTTTCTGCGTCGGCATGCTTCCCAAAAATTGTAAAACACAGTTCACCGTTTTTATAGTGGTGACTTTCTGAGTGGATTTATAGATGGGGAAATATTTCAGTTAACATGGGAGGATGTTATGTGGTGATGGTAGTGTGCTATAAAAACAGCTTGTTTTTATTGTTTTGTTTTTTCCTTTTACCAGATGTGTTACTCTCACTTCTTTCAAAGCTGATGCTGAAGTTTTCTAAATGGCCTCTATGGAATTTGTTGTTTCTTCTTCATTAAAGTTCATCCAGAGCCTGAGAAAACGACCACTTCTCCAGTGTACTACCCCACGCCAGGTTTGCCGTGTATCTGCTAGTTTGTAATAATTAAATTAAACATTCATTAAACATGAATTAATTTAGAATTATGCACTATGTAAGCATAATTACCACTGGTAAGATATTAAACCTTTTTTTTGATACAGGCCCCTTTTACGAGACTGGGCCTAAATGTGCAGAACTCACTTCACGGCCTCAATCTTCTCATTTCATCTTGTGCTTTAATTGTTCATAAAATGCAATATACCAAATAAAAATAAAATAAAAAATAAAATAAAAATGAATTGCCACACAGTGATCCTTCAGCCTTGGAGCAGTTACCCACTTGGTGATCCAGGCTGTGGTCAAGTTGATTATAAGTGTGAAAAAAGGAATGTTTCTTTTTTAAATTATACTATTCAGTTTTAAATAGGTGAGAGCCTGAGACATGCTGAGAGAGCATGCAAGCTAGCAGGGTGGTGTCCCAGATTCCATCTGCCCCCGTGGGGAAATAGTACTGATTTGTACCACATTATTACACCTCTGCAATCCTTAGAGATGCATTTCTCAGAGTCAGGCTCCTGGGCTGGTTCTGCTCCCTGGGATGCTAATGAGTTTGTCTTTGAGCTTGTGAACCAACATGAAACCTGCCTGTTAGCTACATCATATTCCACTGTTGTCTGGCATCTTACAGGAAGGCACAAGCCTCGGGTGTTGCTTACTTCCTGTTCCGTTCTTTGAATCCCTTCGGGGATCACTGTGCTCTACTAATTCATGTTTAGCAACGTAAACCACTTGAGCTCGTTTCCTAATAGTAAGCAAACAGTCACTTTGTATGGAAGGTGTAATAACCAGCAGGTGGGAGTGAATATCAAAGCGGCGTGCATTTGAAGGAACACTTTGGTAGGGGGAAGAAGTAAAACTTTGTGCTGCAGCCACAGCAGCTAGAAAGCGTGAGGCCCCGGGGGAATTAGTGGCTATAAATTTGCACATCTTGATTAGCGCGGCGATGTCGCCGCAGCTAACGGCAGCGCTCGGGGAATTACAATTGCTTGCTGCTTGTTTCCCCCTGCTAACATGAGTCTCAGAGCTGTGTGAGCTGCGTCCTGAGTCGTGCTAGCGGGGGGGGTTACCAGGGCACACAGCTGGCAGGGGCGCTAGCTCCCCCTCGTTCATAACTAATGTGCCATGATAGAGCCATCAGGATTTTGTGCTCATCTGTACTTTGCCCTTGCACGTGTCAGAGAGGAGACCTTGGCACGTGGTCTCGCCCCTGTGGATGCACATGCACACGGCAACACACACAGCCATACAAACACACACACCCATACACACTTGCCATACACTTGGCTTAGTGTTGGCAGAGTGTTGGCAGAGTGTTGGCCTCCACTCTGGAGAGGAGGCAAACACAAAGCGCTAATGTGTCTCATTTATAAACTAAAGCATCTGGTGAATAATTTAGAAGTGCTATCGAATGCGTGTGCTCGCAGTCACACTGTAGCGTTGTGTCATGTTTTATGGCTGCCCATAATGCCATTTTCATTAGAGGCTGCCTACTGTTCCACAGCCGTTCCACTTCTTTTCCACGCGACTGCTTGAAACTTTATAAACCACAAAAGGTGGCTCCTGGTATGGATGTCCTCTTTTCTTCTTCCTCTTTGTCAAGCCATTCATTTCATATAACTGCCAGAGCTTTTGGATCTGTATTCACCACCTCCCTGTCAGAGGACAGGGAATCCAAATACAGGAAGTACAGTTTATATACATTTGTACCTCTATTCACTTTTGCTTTCTAACTTTGTGACTGTAATGGACACTTGGCGTTAATCCTCCTCACACACACACACCGTCTATCTGTTTTTGTCTCTCTTTCGTTTCATCTGTGTCTGTCTCTCCAGCACTGCCGCTCGCTATATTTCTGTACAGCTTCCACACTGGGGATTTTTGGCAGCTCCTCCACAACCTGGCATTTAAAGATCTGCAGCCTGTAACTGACACTTCAATGGGAATCAGGGTGCAGGCAGGAGTTGCTGGGTGAAAAGGGGAGACGGTAGCTTCGCTGTGACTCACTCATTTACTGTTCTGCTATTGATTAGCCTCATGCTACTCACACACGTGCTGCTGATCAGCTGGTTTACGGTGTAGGCCGACATGCAGCTTATACATGGAAGAATTGTTTTGAGGCTATATCAATGTCCTATAGATTTAAATTCTGAAGCTACAGAGTGCCTGCTTTTGTGTACGTGTGTTTTCTGCACGTGCGCATGTCAAAGTGGAGCCTGTTGTTTCTCTGTGGTCCATTCTGCCTCTGTACACAGCAGCCCAGCGCTGTCAAATAATCACTCCTAAGGCTCGTTTTGTTCCTTTGTAGAGAAATTAGTTATTTACTCATAGGAAATGAATTTTCCAACACCGCTGGCCACGAGAATGCCGAGGTGGGGACCCCCTCCGCACCTCAGAATTGCAAAACAGAGTCTCTCTCCCTCTACTTTCATCAGATAGACACACACACACACACACACACACACAACACATTTCTCTAATTAAATGTCAAAAGGCAGGGTATGAAAATCAATGCAGCATTGTGTGCAGTGAGAATACAAGCCAGCTAATTCAAAAAGGCGAAGGAGTGCCATGAGGCTGATTATTTGACAAGCTCACTGCTAATGAAATCTACTCTCAAATCAGTTGCAGCGGGCCCCGCCCGGGGGCCGAGACAAGGGGGCGGGGTGTGGGGGGGG
>JAVQJF010129887.1:0-11723 GCA_036023855.1 Gadopsis marmoratus
CCCCCCCCCCCCCACACCCCCCATGGGACAAAACATCTTGTGAAATTGTAAGATTTGAAGCAATTACAGCAGACTTTGAAACAATCACTGGGGGGAGAGACAGAGAACATGTTTCGGAGGGGAGTGCTATATTACAAACAAGACTGCCAACCTATAGAAGATAAGCTCCAGAGGGCAAAAGTCCTCCTGATATCCTGGGGAAAAAACCTTCAACCAGCTGTATCAACACTGTGCTGTGCACCAGCAACAGCTGCTTTCTAAAAGTTAATAGTGTGAGAGTTAAGGTTGTTTTCTGGCCAGTTTGGGAATGGACAATATTATTTTTTAATAGCTGAGAAAGAGAATGAGTGCCTAAATTAGGTGACAACTAACAATCAGCTATCACCAATCCAACAATGCTTCAACAATGTATCCCATAAAGTTAGGGGACACGCAAGATTCAGATTAAAAAAGAAAATTGAAAAATTGAATTAGCAGAAATTAGCAGAAATGTCCTTTCAGTCCTTAGTATGGGTCAAGCTACAAAAAGATGGATCCTACATTTCCCATAATGCAGCAGGATAGCATCTCTCCTCAGACCCTCCCTGCCTCTATGCCTTTATGCCCACTTCTGTCAAACCTCACCTCTCGAAGGTTGTTATACAGACTTTTCATAAAAAATGTGTTCTTTTCTCAAACTTTGGAACGCTCCACAGAAGAGACTCGATTCAACCGTTTCCACAGGCTGAGGAGAACTTCTGTTGATGAGTCAACTGAACCTCACATGTTAAACCTACGGCGTGCACCTTTAACTTCGAACCTTTTTTCTTCTACATTGGTGGGATACACTGTGAACTGTGTAATTGTGTTTTACTCATGCCATTATGACGCGTCATGTGAATTCAGCGGCCGAGCTCTCGCCACGTGACTTGCATGAGTAGCAGTTGGCGGCACATTCTTAATTACAATGAAATGAAGACAAAGATGGTGCTTGGGAAACCCAGCCCCGCTCTGTGTTTACGTTCTGTCCAGTCATCCTCCCACATGGACAGGCTGAGAGGATGACAGGGCAGAGTAAGTGCCAATCAAGGACCAGGAAGCCAGTCGGGGGGGTGGCTGAGCCGTAATTGTAAGGCTTTTGAACAAATAGGCACTTTAACTTGAACCTGCGAAGGCGTTCAGTGTAAAGATACGGGAGAAATTGGCATCACGTCAAACTCTATCCATCCTCAAGTCACCCTAAAGCCTCATTGACACGTTACGTCTGACATCAGCCGTTTAACGCTCTCCCATTCCAACTTTATCTAAAGACTGAGCATATTTTCCAAACACTGCCAAAGAGAGTATTTTAACATCTGGAAGTCATCCCCCCACCCTAAGCCTCCATTTTCTGACTGCAATAATTTGGTTTATAAGTAGTTTCCACGGAGCAGTCCTCACAGGCACAAGCGCCATTGAAAATCTATCGGCTCCGTCATCAGGACATGCCAGGTTCCCTGGCAGACGCTGCGCATCAGGCGACCGATAAAACCTCAAACGTGTAACTCAAGGCAGCATGCAATCTGGGGGTGAGCCCAACCCCCTTAACTCTAGAAGAAAAGAGGCGTGTAATCAAGTCAGAGCTCAAAAATGCAGCATGTGTTTGCAATCAATGCTGTCTGTGGACCTGGTTGGATTCACATGTTTGGACGTTTCAGCTTTGCTAGAAAACGGCCCATTTGTTGCGATGTCAACGATGTGGCAACAACAACTGGAACCAATTTGGAAGACAGAGTGACCTCATGTAGGTTTTGTTGATTCGAAACACCAAGTTTTTCTTTTTGCTTTCCGCTCGTGTGTGTATGTGCGTGAGTGTGTGTGTGTGTGTGTGTGTGTGTGTGGTGTTTTGAGTTGATCTTGTTGCGTTTTGGCTGTGAGGAATATCAAGAACCTGGTGCCAATGAGACCGGCGCAACCCTGCTAACAAACCCGAGCAATCCCCTGATTTCATAAAGCCTGAGTGTTTAGTCTCTTTGATGTGAGGCATCTTTGAAGATGTTTTCAGCCATGTCAGCGTCTGGGAGGAGTAATGTTCAGACTCTCACACACACACACACACACACATGCAGAGGCATGAGTCTCAGGCTCAAAGTGTGGGCACAGACTCTCATTTCTTGTTATTTGAGTCAGTGATCCATTGCTGTTTTTATCCCTTTTTCCATGTTCACATCCCTAAACTGTACTCCAAATATTATTGGAACTCTTCTGCTTCTTCCAGTACAGGTTGCAGGTTTTGTGTGAGGGATGCACTATTTTCGTATCCTGGTAATCTATGCTGACGTCACCATTTCCAATTGTGAGCTTAGAGTCTGCTCCTTGATCTCGTTTGCCAACTTGTGTTCTTTTGCGAGCAAACCTCCCGCACATGTGCAGCCATGTGACTTTCATCTAGAGCTGTATAAGTGCACTGACTAAAAAAATTCGACATTTGTTTTAAACATGTTTTCAGTCTTCAAAGCGCCATACTTGATTTTGTAAAACTCGCCAAAGTCTAGCTCCTCAGAAATCTTTCCAATAACCTCGACGTCCTCAGCATAGACCTTTGCTGACTTCGTTTTACTTTTCAGAAGAGACTTTAAAAATCGTGCTGATAGTTCACTGAGAGACCGAGTCTGCATGCAATTAAGCAGCTGCTATGCAGATTCAACCACACTCAATTTAAAGTTGCAATTTTCCACATGAAAGTCCCAATTAAATGGAGTAACATTGCTAATTGTAACCATGGGTTTATGCTATACATCCCAACGCTGCTCCATGATGTGAAGGACTTTAGGTTTATCATGATATTTGTGAGGGTCGTTTTGGATGTGTGCTATTGTTGAGTGTGTCTCGTGCTTTTCTTACATCTCCTTTATTGTCGGTCAGTATCTCTTTCATACTAGCTAAACAAATACATTAAATAGGTGGAATGTAAAATACCCACTGATCTGCACACTGAAAACCATCCCATACACTACTAACTGATCGCCTTTTGGAACAAGCCTTGAAAGCCCCCCTCGGCACACACACACAAGTACATTGTCTGGTGAACCACATTTTCCCTTAGTCTTCAAAAGCCACGAACTTTCCGCTTATTTGGCCGACATGCAATCGCCTCACCCACCACTATTCCATGGAAAGAAGCCTGCCAGATCACTGTGCTGATTCACAGGAACAAATACAGACAGAGCCAGTTCCTCAGCAAGGATGGAGAAGCTCATAAAAACAGAAGAGCTAAGAGCTTTTGAAAGTCACAAAACAAACATACAATAATACAAAAACATTTTCCCCTGCTTGTGTGAGAACATCGGACAGCTGCAGAGCTTGGAAAAACTTGTATCAACTTTCACGGTCAGGTAGAGTTTCCCTTTTAAATCTTGATTCAGCGGATTTGTCAAATGCCAGCATTATTATTAGCTTTAAAGTATTTCTACGGCAAGAGACATGTTTGGGCCCCATGCTGCATTCACCGCAGGGTGGTGCTCTAACTGGTGCCACGCTATCACACACAACTGTCCCTGCTTTGTGTGAAACTGAACATTAGAGCAAAGCCAAGTCATTTTAGTTAATGCTATAATGACAGAAAAGCTTCCAGAAGGAATGGCAGCTCAAACCCCTCCCCACCCCAGAAAAAATAACAAAAAAAACGCTCTGCACTGCTTATCGCCACACTCCATCTGGGGCCCATCAAATGAACTTTCCAGTGCTCAGTGTGGCCCATGACATCATATGTAGAAACAACACAGGCCATGTGACGACACAAGAGAAAAGAAAGTTCAAGTAAAACAAGAACACTCAGGTGTTCCAGCGCTCGGTGTTGCCAGCTGAAGACATCAGCGGCCCCACAGTGCACCGAGTGACTCAGAGAATCCATCAGCATCTCTCCTTCTCATGTCTCCTCACATCTGCTCTGGATTAACACGCAGCCTGTGTTCCTTCAGATGTGCGTGAGCTCTGGTGCTGAAATTCTTTCTGCAGATGCATGACGTAGTCCGAAGAGGAAGAGAAAATGGATGCGGTAGCACTTAATGAATGTTCCAAAAGTGGCGGAGTGGTGCTGGGGTAATGCAAAACCGCAAAGGTGCTCATTTCCCTCCTCTGCACATTTTCACTGCCTGAGGGTGACATCACTTGCAATCACTGACAGATGTTCACAGGACTGTTTCCTGACATACACGGCTTGTTTGCCAATTGCTGGTAATCCACACTGGAGTTACTCTCATCTCTTTTAAATCTTCTCTAAGCTGGACAGAGTCTCTAATAGAGTCTCAATCATCCCCAACCAGAGATCTAAGTTACATGTTCCATGCACTCGCTGCATTTTCATCTGCTATCCAATAGAAAATGCCGATCCTTAACAAGGCAATAGAACAAGTTGAGTTGTCACGTACAAGGAGCGCTCACTCTGGCACAAAAAAATCTAGCACAGGACATAATACATGAAAAACATCTGACAAGTCTGTCTTCTCTAAAAGAGCTTCTCCCTTAATCAGTGGCACACTTAAAGTCTCCTGGGAGAAAAAGGAATCCGTAACCCAACTACTTGTGCATGCACAAACAAGAAGTCCAAGCTAATGTTCAGTCGATTCAAAGGGCAACCATCAGCCACCTTCACACATTACACCCAACAGCAAACAGCATCAGGGTTTCACTTACCACTGTTCCCGTCTTGGCATGTAACAATCAAAACCTGAGCCACGGAGACTACCAGAAAAAGGAAAGTCCTTAAATGCACAAAGCTCATCATGTCTAGAAGAAAGACATGAGCCTTCCTCGTGCGCAAAGCAAGGGGAAAAAGGATGAAAAGGGAAGAAAAAAAAACTGCTCAGGTTATCACTGCACCACCATGAATACAAGAGTACCCCTCCTTGTAAGCAGCAAGCAGACCCAGCCCAGACTGCGTGAGTGCTTTTTTTTGTGTAGTTACAGCTTTAAATGAGAAGAATGCTGGCCAGCCTAATTTTCCTCCCCCTTTTGTCAGCCCTCTCCCATAACCATCCTCTCACAGGCTTGTGTGGTTGTGGGAGAACTACACCCATGTTCACAAGATCTCATACTTTCCAGTGATTCTTTCTGTCTGTCTTAACTTAACTTCAGTCTTAACTCTTTGCCACAGGGAACAGATAAGAAAAGAAAAAAGTGAGTTTGCTTGTTTGGAGGTGTCTCTTCACCAGTGGTTGCTAAGCGAGATCATAAAGGAGCTGTTTTATTGCTGTCTCTGGGGCACCAAATAAGTCACACACAGTACGCCAAGAATCCCTTTTTACTGGGCAATTAAAAACAAGAATAGAGTTTATAACTCTATTGTTTGCTGATGAGAAAATAGTCATCAAGAAATGGTAGCGTACAAGATTTCTTGTCAATTTGTTTGCTTAAAAAATCAGCGGCGTCTCTTTTTGTTAGTCAAAAGTGCAGAACGAGAGATAAAAAGCACAGTGAAAGAGTGTGTGACAGCCTCTGTGGGTGGTCATGGTTGTAGGTGGTCATGACAGGGAATCCAGAGTGAAAATTTAGAGAGAAATCTGAGGTCAGCACCTCTTGACTTATGGCGAAAACATGGAATCCTTCTACGGTGCTAATACCAGTTTCACATCTGATTAGCTTTGTTCGATTTGTCTAAAGCATTCGGTGTCAGTCCGTGTTATCAATGAGGCAATGTATAAAGAAAGCACTTAATCTGGACCCAAATATATAGTACAATACATTATCAGCACAATCTAATAATGCTTGTTGATACAGAACATGTCATATGGTGCAGGATTAAACCACAGGCACATAAGGTTTATAGATTAAACTTCTAATTTGACGCTGCCTCAATCAAAAGAGACTACTTGGAAAGATGAGCCATTTCTTTCCGCCCCAAAGGACATGAAGGAATCTGTTGTGGTTTAGTTCCTTATGTTACTGAAATGAGTCGTAAAGAAGCCATTTATTCATCTTTGGGAAAATTACAGAGGTAGGAGAGGGAAAAAAAGACCAGCACGATGATTCTCTATGGAGCAATTTTTCCCCGTTTCATTCAGTTGTGATCAGGAACAATAGGTTCTGGATACAAACATGGTTATCATCAGTTAACACATCAGTTACATCAACCTCACACACCTAGCCCTGAAGCGTATGACAGGAAACAGCTGTGTGCCATCATGTTCACATGGTGCTAAAAGCATCGGGTGATTGGCTTTCCATTAGACAGGGTGTGTATGTGTGTGTGTATGTCTGTGTGTGTGTGTGTGTGTGTGTGTGTGTGTGTGTGTGTGTGTGAAGGGGTTCATGAGACACTAGAGCAGAGCTAATGAGAAAAACAGCTGTTTTCTTGTTGGCCCTGCCCACAAACCAGTTCAGCCAATCCAGAGCTACTCTGCTTCAAGGCTCACAAGAAGCATCAATTGTATTTTCTCTGGAAACAGCAGGAGGGGAAAAAAAGGAAACGTCAGGGCACAGCAAATACTGCCAGTTGCTGCCTGTTTGCCAAAAATTTTGTCATTACAGAGAATGTTGCCAGAGGGAGGGAAGGTGCTCTGGGAATCAATTTGTATTTTGTCCCCCGCTGGTCTGTATAGCAGCTCGGAAAGTAAACAACATTACTCTGCATTCAGAGCCAGCACGGGTTTGTGAGTAATGTATGTGATGCTGTATTTCTATCAGGAAACCTTCACATGTTTTTACAGCTTAACTTCTTAAAACATGACAGATGATATGTTTTGTTAAAAAAGACTAATATTTTCTATAAGAGCCGGGTACTCTAGTTTTTCCGCGGTATATCGAATTCATTTGATTCATTTAATTTTTGTTATAGCAGAATGTGTAGGCTATTGTACACATTCTACATTGTGGAAATTTATTTTTTAATGTACACAAATGTTTGTTTTGTTTATTTGTGACGTGATTAGTTACACTATATGCATTTCTGGTGTCTCTGCACATCTCCGGGTAGCTAACTGGCTCTGGCCATCTAGTGAATTTAGCAGCCGAACAGACGCACTGATCTTAGCTCTTGGTTTGTGAAGGCGACGTCACAGGAGTTGACTGAACAGTGTGCAGATTCTACTTTATTCAGTCTGTCCCTACCTGCTGGGTAGCTAACGCTAGCTAGCAGCTGTCTGCAGAAACCAGGCTGGTAACAAATGTGGATGCCTGTTCTGTACTTAGTTGCAGTATCTGGTTCTGACAGGTTCGTGGTTAAATGTGCATAAGGAAGACAGCCTTTAAGGTGGTGCAGGTCTTTTATTACTAACACTCAACTATCTTGCTCAAGAAATCCAAAAAATTCTGATATTTCAATCTTGTTTTAGTCTTGTTGCAGTTTGTAGAATATTACAAATGTGAATTTGCCGCAAGGCTGAAAGATAATGTTTTTTTGGCCATATCACCCAGCTCTAGTTTCTACCTGCAGTTGCTGAGATATTGAATTTGTGAAAATAAGAGAGTTTCTAGAGGAAAAGTCACGGGATCACCAAAGTCATTACAATACATCGCCTGGGAACCATGATCCATCAAGTAAATGTTGATATAATTCAGAAAGAACGTGAAAACTTTGACCTCCTTTTGGTGCTAATGGAAAAGTCAGAGGATCGTCAAAGCCAAGAGATTTTATTCTCATGACAATGCATCAAATACTTAACCATCAAAGATGTTTCACTCTGAACCACAAACGTCAGTGCTGGTGCTGCTGGAGGAAAAGTCAGGGGATGACCAAAGTCTCAGGATTCATCCTCTTGAACGTCTGCACAAATAAAATAATGTATAGTAACAGTATTTCTATTACTAACATAACTGGCTAAATGAAAATTAAATGTTCATAATAAGGTTTTGCATGCACAGTACTTCTTGGGGATCCCCATCTGATAGGCAGCAGGTCAATCTACAACTGCTGGTTTCCTTTTACATAAAGGCACAGCTACACACATTATGCTGTCATCACTAACAGTAATTCAAAAAACAGAAGGGATATTTCGATTCAGATTTCAGGGGATTTGGAGATAATGATCCAGCTCTGCTTCCTGCTTTAATACATGTTGTTACTTTCTTTGACTGGGCTGTAACATAAAACTCTCCTTCCTTTTGTTCGGGCGGAATGAATTGGTACAGGTCGGATATGCGACAGGGTGTCAGGTCAGGCTTATAAATATCAGTGTGGCCACAATGAATGCAGACTGAGCATTAGTCAAATATACTTCCTTTACTGTGTGTGTGTGTGTGTGTGTGTGTACACATCAGTGAATTAAAGAACCTATAGCCTTCAGCCACACTGATTTGAGGACACAATTTTGTGCAAAGTGAGTTATCGCTACACTACCATGCTATCTGCCTTTTTCAAGAGTTCCTTACCTAAACCCCAGTATACCCAGTAAGCCATGACAAGTGTGACAGTGGGCCAGCACGAGCAATATATCAGACAGCAGCTAAATGTTTTCATCCATCATTCATTTGATCATTTTTAAAATGTCAAAATGTGCCAACTGGCCTTTGTGTGATCACTGACAATTTGGACAACTTTGGCCCAGGAAGCCATGTGGCCATTAACCTCAGTGTTGGCCGTTCGATCCCCGGCTACTCCTCTCCACATGTCAAAGTGTCCTTGGGCATGACATTGAACCTGATTGCTCCCGGTGGAGGCCAGCATCGGTGTGTGAATGAGATCAATCTGAAGAAAGCGCTTTGGAAACCATTAAGGTTGAAAAGCGCTATATGAGTAAAGTCCATTTACAATAACTATTTATGGGCCACCACACTGTAAAAGTTGCAATAATTCATACAATTAAAACATTTCAAACACATTCAATTGTGGACAACAACTGACACAGAAAATGCTTTTTGGCTGACATACAGCAGTGTAATAGCCTTCTGTTGTGTTTTTGCTGCCTAAAGCTGGGGACAGAGTGGAGTGGATAAATGTGTCACTTATACTTAGATACTGAAGGCCTCTCTGACAACACAGGAGAGAAGGCAACAAAAATAATTATTAAAAGTTGATGTCCTCCAAACCTAAAGAATGACAAGATTAATATGAATAAATCAGTGTTGTTTACTGGGGAGGCAGGAAAAGGGGACGGTGTGGCACTGAGCAAGAAAACATTGACACTATCAACACGACTAGAATCATTTTATTCGCTAGCCATAGGGTTACATACATGATGCAGCAGGCTAAAATTCATGCTAATCAAAAGAGGCAGCACTTTTATAACAAGCTTTATATATTGGCTCTTAATGTATGCATTTACTCACACACATTTCATGCAACTTAAGCACACATCTAATAGCCACGAGTTACCGATTATCTGTGACAAATGCAGTTTTTCCCCTCTGTCAGCTTCACTTGTGGGCTCTGCATATAGTATGTTGTCAGAGACACTGGCAACAACAAGGAGATGTCCGGCGGCCCACACGAGCTATTGCATACAAACTGTTGCTCGTACTATTGATTAGACAACTATTGATCGATAGTTTGCGACTATGGCTAGACTGAGTGAAACACTGATAGTGTTTTGTACTGGTTACAGTTCTTTGGTTCCAATCAAAACATGCAAAGGCATCAGTGCAGTTCTACTGGTACGAGTCTGAGTTGGGGTACGTTTGCCAGAATACATTTGAGGGCCTGCAAAGTTTCCAGAAAGCAGAGTTTTTTTTTTTTAATAAGGCTGAAGTACTGTAGTTAACAAAAAACTATGGTACAACTCGTATCATCCTCCATTTCACTCCTCAATCTCCTCCCAGAGAATTTAACTCCCCCTGTTAGAAATTCTTTTGATTCTGTAACTGTGCCTGAGTTGCGTCACAGCATATTTCACACATCCTCCCCCTCTAATATGATGTCAAAATGTCTCTGTAGCTAAAGCAGATGACTGCAGCAGATACTTAGTTCACAGTTTTACTTACATACAACCACTTGAAGCTAAGGCAGGCCAAAAAACAACATGTTTAGCCTTTCTGAAAGCGGTTTTAAAATGTTTATTTTTTGTCTAATTCGTGTTTTGTTCTGCAAAAACACAAACCATCCATCTGCTGTACATGCTGTTCCCCTTTCTCACATATCCTAGGTTTACATGGATCTTATAGTATTGACAGACGTGGGGCTGCTTCTTTGATATGATCACAAATAACCTTAGCTTTGGACTGAAACAGAGAATGGAAATAATTAGCAGTGTCTAAGTCTCCAAGGCTACGCCTGCCAAAATATTGCAATAAACAGACTCTGCAGCCGGAGCTCACACACCATCAGCAAGCTCACAATTACTCTATTGAAATAGCCATCCATAACCCAGAACTAACATTGTTTCCACCTAGGATTTTTAAAGAACACATTTTAATTCCCAGGACTAAGGAGCTCTTTTTACTTCTGTTACTTCCTTGTAAACTAAACCATTGGATTGGGCAGGAAGAATGTTGGAGCAGATGGAATGCACATGGAGCCCATTGTAAAAAACAGGCCTCCGTGCTGTATATCAGAGTATATGACGCTGTCAAGCCATCACACAGAGATAAAAGACACCTCGAGATGGGCTACATTATTGTAAATATTTGACGCAGCTGTACTATAATAATAATATTAATAACATCTTTATTTATGTAGCACTTTCACTGGCACCGTAATCCAGGTTTGACAGGGAACAAAAGAGCATCAATAACAAGAATTAGTTGACGTTAAAAGAGTCAAGTTTGTAAAAATAAAAGACATTTGTAAGATAGCTCATCAGAGGGGTTTAAAAGTAAACACTGCGTGCTGACAATCAGCCCGGTCACCAGACAGGAAGACAAAGTAGGATGATTCCCAGAGACAGGTGATTACTTTCAATGCCGATGATAAACCGCAACATCCCCAGCTGACGCCTGGCCAGGGACCTTTGTTGCATGTCATTCCCCATCTCTTCCACCTCTCATTTCCTGTCACATCTCTGCTGTTGGCTGTCTAATAAAGACATAAAATGCCCTAAATGCCCTAAATTACATTTAAAACTCAGATCTAATAGATCCAGGCAGGTTGTTCCAAAGTTTGGAGGCTCTGACCTCAAATGCATAATTGCCCTTTGAATGTTTAGGAAGTTCAAGGAAACACATATGGGTACATTCCAGAGTGTAAGGAGTACAAAATGTAGGTTGGAGCTCAGCCATTAGCCACTTTAAATATATAGTTTGTAGTGATTGGTAAAAAATTTATTCGGAATTCAGCTGGAAAGCAGTCTAACTTTGGCATTTGTTAAGGATCTAGCTGCTGTGTTTCGGGCCAGTTGTAAACAGGAGTGTTTCCCAGCTAACGCCAGAGTAAACAGAGCTGGAGTAGTTTAGGCCAGATGATATAAAAGCATTAATTACATTTCCTATGTTTGAAAAAGGTTAGGAACGATTTCATCGTGGACATACTGTTGTGGCTATGTGTTTTTATTTTGATCTTGATCACACAAAACCTATGCATTGTTGCACAGACAGTGAAACTACTGATAGAGCTGATTGGACAGGCAGAAAGCCTGGACAGAATTCTCCCAGGCAATGTAAGCTGCGATCGAACTTCCTACAGCGGAAAAATTCTCCCCTGTGCTATCTGCTACTTGTACTTCAACAATCCTCCCTGCACTCGAAACTAAGCCTGAGCCTCTGACTGCCAAGACTATGATGACTTTCCCCTCTTTCCTAACATGCAGTTTTGTGGTCTTGGCTCATCTGCTGAAGTCGTCTCGCCCCCGCGGGCCGGGGGGGGGGGGGGGGGGGGGGGGGGGGGGGGGGGGGGGGGG
>JAVQJF010129888.1:0-36664 GCA_036023855.1 Gadopsis marmoratus
CACACACACACACACACACACACACACACACACACACACACACACACACACACACACACACACACACACACACACACACACACACACACACACATTGCATTTCCTCTGTTTAATGCAATACACAATAAACTGTATAAACAGTGCACATGAGCACACAGAGGTAAGAGCCACTTTCTTCCCAAAAAAATCACGTCTACAGCTCAAACACTAAAAGCATAAACATTTTGAAAAGCAGCCGTCCAAATCCACACAGCACATTACTCTGTAGTTGTTGGTTCTACTTATTTAAGTGATTTCTATATCCTTTAAAGCTTGGTTTACATTTTTTACAGCAAAATGCAGCAGCTGTGTTGCTGAAATTTCAGTTGATTTTAAACCACAAAGCTCTTGGTCATTTAAACAACAGAAAGCATAAAAAACTAAATGTGATTATCTTTATTCTCCGGATGTGTTGTTGTTTCAGAATGTCTTGTTGGAAAACTCAGAAAAAAGGACACAAATATTTTTTATGAAAAACATGTTTGTATATAGGGCTTAGTTTGGGTTACACATGGTTACTGTATACACAACGTATGTATAAAAACCACACGCACCCAAACCGCTACACATGAGCATGAAAAATAATCTTAACTCTCTACAAGCATGCATGAAAAAGCGATGAGCCTAGGAGTATATCCTGTGGCCAGGCCTGTTGTTTTGTGTGCTGGTCCCCCCTCAGAGGAACTGCTACATGCTGTTAAGCAAACTGCAGTAAGTGTCTGACCTTTTCAGTGGGGAACCTTTAGCCCGCCACAGAGCAGAGCCAAGAAGCAAGACGTCAATCTGGAAACCAAGCGGAAGAAGCATGCTGACAAATGCCACCACTACGCCACCATCAGTGCTGAGACCGCAAGGCCTACCCCCAACCACACCCACAGTGCACAACCATTACCATTCAGCAGCACCCTTGGATGTGCTGCACCCACATGCCACACGTACGCACCCACGTGCCACACACACACACACACATACAAGAATATAAACACAGCTAATGGCATAGCAGTGGCAAGAGTGAATGCAGTGAGCTTGCCTGAATTATGATTAAAAGTTAGATCTCTCTTTTGTTGGCATGTTTCTGCCCTGGGCTGCCGCACTGACTGTGATGAGATTTCTCAAACAATATTCATCAAAGCACTGAAGTTTAACATGCTGTTGAAGGAAAGGAGCAACAGACTTCCCTGAACATCTCGGAAAGCCCATGAGTGAAATTAAAGTAGTAAATACCGACGTAACAACTACCTTGTTCTCAGAGTTCGACGTTGAATCTTTTAAAGATAATTTTGTGTAATGAAGAATGACATAGTCTCATACATTTGTCATGCATTACAGGCCACTTCCTACACATAGCATGTTGACTGACTTGACTGATTGACTGACGGATGAACAAGTATTTAAAAACTCAATATGGGTATCATCAACAAACCAATGTATTTTCAGATAAAAAAAAAAATGGCACTAGTTAAAATGTGTCACAATACCTTAGGTAAACGCTGAGAGTGAAATATGACTGTCTTTACACACCACTATAATGCATGGATAACACACAATTTAAATAATATTTGTACTAAAATAATCATGCAAGTTCTATGTACCACGTTTTGAACATTTGCTTATATGTGTATAAACATACATTTTAAGGCAATACAGATAAGCACTGCTGCAAAGTCACTAAGCCTAACCCAAACTTAAGCTTCTTGGCATCGTGGCAATTTAATTACTGACAAACTCAAAATGAATCTTCTCTTTACCTGGTTGCTAAACACCGTAACTATAGTAAATGTAACTATGTCCCACCAAATGGGTTTTTAAATGTGGCTGTCTCTAACAGCAGGGCAATCTGTGCTCTGTTTCCCTCTGTAGCTGGCCCCTATCCTCGCTGATGATAAATAACCTAATGTCTGTCTGTACGTATCTCAGTTTCTGCCTGGGTAGAGTCACTGGTGGGAGACAGAGGGTGATCTGAAAGGAAGGGTGATGTGAGACAGAGTGAGAAGTGTGTGTTTGTGCGTTAGACGGGCCAGGAGTGACATGTAGCCAGGTACTGGCCAAACTCTGACAAGACCAGACAGAATGTCTTTCCGAGATGCCCCTTTATCCTTCCACCATCCCCCAAGGGAGGGCAGTGAGCCAACAAGCGACCTCTCTCTATCTGTCTCCATCGCTCTCTCTCACCCTTTCGTTAGAGGAATACTATCATCAACACATCTATACACCCGACATATCAAGGATAAACAAACAGATAAACACATGTCGACAAACACAGATTCACAGCACACTTTTTGACCTGGTTGACATGCATGGGACACACTGTTCTGAATAAGAGTGGTATAAGTACAAAGCTTCCAGCAGATTGCCTTATATTCCTAAACTTAATGTTAAGGCTTAATTGTACTAGTGCAAGAAGATAAATAAAATAACTGAGAATATGATGTTCCTGATAAACAATTAAATAAGTGTAAAGCATATGGAGCGTAAGCTACATTTAGTGAATATTATTCTTTAGACTCTCTAAATAACTCAATGAGGCTCACAAACATACTGGATCCTCAGTGAGAACTCTTTACTTCCTCTGTCCATTTTATGCTCTCTTATTCTATCCAAAAATAAGTACAACATGGCACGGGTACAAAAGCTGTACCAAAAAAAAGGAGGGCAGCGAGGACTTTCAGACTAGAAAGCACTTAAAATAGTTTTTATAATAACTGATAATCACTGAACTACGCTACAAATATGTTAATTTTTCAGGAGAGGGCCTAATTTTTATAATGGAAAAGATGTTATTGTTAATATGATGTGTAAAAATGTAACTATTGTATGTTTATTTTTGATACAATTATCTGGATATTTTACCATATTACATTATAGACAAATTAATTGTGTGCATACCACAAGAAGTAATACAGTTGTCACATCCTTTGAGGACCTATAAAGCATTACGACCAATACACACACAAAAACTGAGTTTGTGTGTGTGAGACAGGGCAAATAAACTTGTTTTTCTCCATTGTCCATCAAAAAGAGTGTTTAATTGATGAAACAGTTCCATTTACTCAGGATCCTCCGCAGGCGATCCCGACTGGTGCGCTAAACTACCATTTGATGACAACACAAATTGCATTAAAAATACCCCACTGCACATTCAACAAATCGGCCCTGGCATACTTAAGAGCGTACCAGCTGCTAATAGCCATTAGGTAAATGCGTACACTTCGAAGAAGGCGTCAAATCTGACGAAATTAAAAGTGAGCTAAGCATCTCAGCTAGATGTGTCAAATGTCTTACGGTTTAAGACAAAATAAAAGAGCTTTCTTTATATACACTAACTTTAGATTAATTTATAAAACATCAGGGTACTTATTATATTCCATGACTAATAGAAAATACTTTTTTGGGCTGGAATGATTACTCGATTGATAGATTCCATTCATACCAGACATCCTAAGAATATAGCTGAGCTGAAGCAGTTCAGTAAGAAAGACTGGTTCAAAAATTCTCCTGAAAGTTGTGCAGGTCTGATCCGGAGCTACCGCAAGCGTTTGTTTGAGGTTATTGCTGTCAAAGGAGGTTCGACCAGTTGTTAAGAGACCAGTTATTTCTAAGGGTTCACTTACTTTTTCCACCAGCGCAGCAAGTGTTTAATGGGTGTGTTCAATAAAAACATGAAAGATTAAAATTGTCTGTGCGATACCGCGCATTGTCTTTGTCTATACTTGCGAATTAGATGAAAATCACATGCCACTGTATATTAAGGATATAATTTATTTTGTTTCGTCTGCCATCACGTTATTTCCCATCCATCCACAGAGAAACTTGCATGTTCACTGGACCAACTACAACATCTTTCTAAGGCTCCCTTCATTCAATGCCCCATCCTTTTCCTTTAACAAACCATCAGCGCTGGGGCTTAATAAAATGTACTAGAGCAAGTGTGCACTCACACACATGCCTGCTGTCAAAACACATCTCCCACCTGCTCGCCCTTCTCACCAACTTGACGGCTAGAAAAGGTTCATTTTAGCCGGAATCCGACAGCTAGCAGGGTCATGGCAGTCTGGATTAACGCTCCATGACAAAAGCCAGTCATCGAATTAAAGGCCTCTCCTACACTGGAGAGGAGAGGGGTGGAGTGGGGGGCTGAGGTTCAGTCAGAAAAAGAGGGAGGAGGCAGAGCGGAGCAAGAGTGATAAGTGACGGACGACCCTCAACATCACTCATTTGTTCATTCTTTCCCTCGCTTTACCACCCCCACTCCCTCTCTCCATCCTTCTGTCCATTTGTGGGCCCAGCAGCAGTAGCTGTCACTACAGGAGAGCGCCTGTCAATCAAAACTTCCTAATCCAATGGCATGTCAGCAGGGGACATGTCACATATGTTAAGAGGAGAGAATGAGGGGACTTGTAGGGCATGCTTGTGTGTGAGCAAGTGTGTGCACATACAAGTATGTGTACGTAATTGTATGACTGTAGGGCAGCGTGCGGTTGCCAGAGAGTGTGGTGTGGCAGAGAGGCAGCAGGTGATGGGAGCTGTGGTGACACATGAGGCCCGGGACCAACTCTGAGTAACCCACTAGTCACTAGAGGGACAGCAGAGGAAGCAGAGGAGGGTACAGGAGGGGTAAATATGGAGGCACAGACAAGGCTAACTGCGACTGACAGGGCTAGCATTCAGAAGCGGCACACATGAGGCAGAGAAAAATGACACAAACACAAACAGATGGTGTGCATGTGTTTGTGTGCATGTGCGTGTTTAAGTATCAGGCAAGTCAAAACACACAATACAGGTGTAAATTACCTTTAGTATGGTCCAGCATACTTAAATAATTTGTTGTTTTTCAAATTTATTGATTTCATTTTTTTTTTTTTCTTAAGGCTGTGTTATTATTTGTCCCTTTAGATATATTATAAAGGTTAGTGATTTTACTTTTGGCCGTGTCGTTTGTATAGCACCTGGTTAGCAAGGGCACAAGGTTGGTTGGTGCTTCGTTTCATATTTTGTGTGTGACAACCTCCGATTCTGTTAGTGCTCCTGGCGTCTCGTGTTTTCCCCTTTGCAGGTAGAGATGGGAGGAGCCATCTCTCTTGCACCTGGGCAGGCTGGGCCTAGGTTATTTAGGCTGGCTCCTCATTCTGTCTCTCTCACCATCACCATCTAGCCTTTTGGTGTAGTCTTACTCTTGTTTTGCCTTCACATCACCACACATACATTGAGCATTGCATCCGCCACGGACTTACAGACTACAGATTTATCTGTCTTTGTTTTCTCTTAGTTTCAAATAAAATATAGTTTAAATCTCCTCTGACCCTGGGCTTTGACTGTGATTATAATTCAGTTAGTATAGTTTTTCTGAGTTTGAAAAGGTGTGTGTGTGGGCTAGAAAGAAAGCAATATTAGCCCAATGCACCACAATTCTGTAGTGCTTAACAGGCAATAAACATTCCACGGTCCTTGGTGAAACATGCCTGACTGAACTAGATTAAAGCTGCATTTCATGTGTGACTTTGCACTGACTATTTTCCTATGCTTTATGTTAACTGTAACAAAAAAGTGAATAAATATTCCATTTAAGTTATATATGTGGACCTGTAGCACTTCATCATTATGTTAAACAGTGGTAGTTCATGATTGTGTATAAGTAACTTTAATTAATTTTCAGCATGCTTAAGGAGATACAGATACATCAATAAAGCTTGTGTGAACCATCAGCTGAATTGTTAGACTTTTATTCAGCTGGGGATGCTACAACAGGACTATAAAAGTCAGTTCAGACTATTAGTGTAAATACACTATTAAGAAGAAACTGTTATGAGTTATTCTTTTTCATTCCCTTCTCTTCCATTTTCAGTTGGTTTGGAAGTACAGTGAACCCTTCGAAACAAAAGACAGAAAAGCCCAAAACAGATACAGATATGTACACAAACACACGGGTCTACCTGATGAGGCTGGATGCGCTGGATGTTGCAGGTGAATTGAAAGTAGAGGTTGAACTTGTCAAAGTCCTTGTTTTTGTTTTGATGTGCCCTTGGATTTTTTTGGCCTTGGGCAGACTTTTCCTGCTGTTTATCCTTTAATGCCGACTTGGATAAAGAGGACTGGATGGTCACAAAGCTGTTCTCACACCTGACACAGCAAGAGAGAAACACAGAGGGAAAGAAAGAGGAGGAGGGCACTGTATTTATTATCAATGTGTCGAGAGAATTATGCTCTGGTCCCAATATCAATGCAACGCAGACCATTGTAGAAATTGAAATTAAACATCACAAAAAATTTGAAACGTTAAGTGCATGTGGATATGTTCTCACAATGTTTTCATATAGGTGAGTGTCTCAGGGTCTTTGGCGATCATATCAGCCAAGATATGCTCCACACCTGTAGCCACTTCTTCCACCGATGACAGGCCTGACACACACACACACACACACACACACACACACACACACACACACTCTACTTAAAAACAAGCTCTATAAATCTGACAGAGCATATATATAATTTGAACAATGTGTTGTTACATTTTTTACAATTTAAATGCAATTGTACAGTATATATTTGTGCATGAATGTTTATGTATGAATAAAATGTCTAACACAACCAGTGACCATTGGGTATGAGCCCTAATTCAAATAATATCTTACACAGCTCATAGTCTGTCCATAATAAACAACTAGTGGCAGTAATCTCTCCAAACATGATCTATTTGGTAAGGAATTGTCTCCTCATGGGTCTGACACAAGAAAGGGCCAACAGGTCCAACGGGTTTGTCTACAAATGTCTTACCTTCAGTACCAGGTTTTACCCATGCCCTTAAATCCACAGTGTCCTGTGAATTCATCAGTGCAGAAGCAGCTGTCTCAAGGCCAAGTGCTTTGGCCCTGCGAGCCTTCGTCAGCTTGCTGCCTTTCTTATAGGGCGAATACTACAGACAAAGACAGAAGCACCAGACTGAGAAGATTAGTAAAGACATGTGTAAGAGCCACATTCAGGTGTGGACGAATGTGTTTATAAATGATATTGCAACCAAGAATGAGGTCTCCAAATCACTATAAAATGACAGATATTACTTTAGTGACAAAATGCAATTCTGACCACATGATCTAGATCATCAGCTGATCGGCAACTCCTGAGGTTTTCTTCCAGCTCAGGTGTCAAATCACCATCCTTCTTCAGGTTCTGAATCACAGACTGAGTCTTCTTGGCTAGAGAGCTGAAGAACCACAAGCACGTACATACACAAATATATAAAAACAAAAAAACAGATTATAAACAGCTCAAAATACACACAGACACACACAAGATGAAGTGATACATATTCACACATGTAAAAACAATCACACACAATTGCTACTGTTTCAGGCCTCAAAGCTTGACCACTAGCACCATCTAGTGGCCAATGTCAAATATGCTGTCTGGAAATGAACAGACTCCTGTTCAGCTCATTAGAAAACATTTCATGGCTACAGCTGTATGTATAAGTCTGCACGTAAATGTGCCTCTGCATGCATTTAACGGGTGATAGAGTATGAGTGGGTGGTGAGGTGTATTAGTTTCAGTTATTAAATGCAGGATATTTCATTTGCCTACCATAAGTCCTCGTACACCAGCTGGACATCCCGGACAGCATCGGCATCCATGTGGTTAATCATACCTTTGCGGTAGCGCACCATGAAAGGCACCGTGTTCTCCTCACGAAGCAGAGCAATGATATTTATGCACACCCATTGATCCACACATGTCAGGTTGGACAGCACCTGAGGGGAAGGACACACGCAGATATTCAAACAGTACATCTACATATACAAAGAGGCAAGTAGACAGTAAGACACTGTCCATAAAACCACAATTATTAACTTTTCAATAGACAAAATAAACTGTCCATTGTTAATATCTTGGAGCCATTATCTTTGGGTGCATATACAGTATAGAGCCTTTAGACATTAGAGTGTGCATAAGAAACAACTACATTTTCTCTTCGAGTCTCTGGCATTAGCAATACAATGCACTACATAATGTTGGAGCAAGGAAAAAACTGATTCAAGTGGATGATGAAAATGTATGGTTTCCATCTCCTTCCATGTTTATTAGCTGTGCAGTAATTCTGTTCACCTAGAAGTAACTACCAATACGCATACACTCACTATGGGTGTCCAACTCCCTGCCTGGACAGCTGCTTGGGGCAGAGTAATCAAGATACAACATGCAATGGTTAAGTGTTACGTTTCCTGCTGATATTTCCCATCCACTGCCATTCTTTGCATCTTAGTGTACTCATGGGACCCAACTTTCAAGGTAGTTTGTTAAAAGGGTAATGTCTCCATCAACAGCTAATCAGCATTATTGATGTGTGGTTAATTACTGGTAACAGCATCCTAGTTTCCTCTTAAGTTAGCTTGCTACGTTTGGCTAACAGGTTGAAATGTGAACGTAAAAACACTGTTGGCCAACAACTGGTTGTGGCAGTTATATGCATGTCCCATTAGCTCACCTTCAAACTGTCCACATTTCAGCATTGTGTGTCTGCCAGTCTGTCAGTGAGGGACAGGTCCTGTCATGTGTTGTACTGCTTCCACCATCTGACAAATATATACACAAATACCTTCCCACAGATAAAACACACCAACAAACCCAACAATACCTCTATCAAGTCCCAGTTCATCTTGAGTTCATTCCTCAGAGCCTGTGCTTCTGATGATGGTAAAGCATTTTGTTGTTCCACAGAGGAACCACTGGTCTTCTGTCTCTTTTGACAGGGCTCATCAAACGTGAAATCCTCCTCCACCACTTCCTCTTTCTTTGGTATAAGCCCAGCTAGTGATGACCCCTCTCCTGCCCATCTGTCTGCCTGATGGGCATCTGACACGATAAACGACAATCTCTACAAGAAAAAATTAGAAAAATTAAAAAACGATTGAAAAGAAATAGAGATTAGCGATGCGATGCGATATAATTTTGTTAGATGTCAGGTATAGACAAAAGACAGTTTTACTGTTTTTGTGTTGCAAAAAATAATTACAACTCGGGAAAAATAACTGGATCTATTCAATTGATTGTTCTACATGCAGCAATTTTGGGGTGCACGTTTCAATAACACACAGATATTCTAAGCTCAGTCATAAACTAACATGCTCTTACTAAAATGGCCATCAGTCTTACCTCCTCCTTCATTCTGATACTTGGTCCACTCTCTTCAGGCCTCTCTCCCTCTGGACAGTCTGTTTGCTTTTCTCCTTTGTCTTCTCCAGACGTATCATCCTTTTTACCTTCATACATTTTTTTCCTCTTAGTTCCAGCCAACCCAGGTGCACCAGAATCCTTCACTTTAGGTGTTTGTGGTTTTTGCTGTGCCACAGGTTTGCGTGGTGCCCTTGGCTTCACCTCTTTAGGCACTTTAGGAGCTTTGGGCTTTTTAGGCGGTTTTGGCTCCTTTGGTTTAGCAGTTCTCTTGGCAGCTACTTTCTTCTCGCCAGCTGCGGGGGCTCTGGCAGTCTTGCTGGGGGCTTTTGCCTTTGGCTCTGTTGGAATCCATTCTTCACTTTCGTCACCACTACTTATAGTCTGGGAAAAGGACCTGACGGTAGAGTAGGAACAAAGTGGAAAGTCAGCAAATACTAGATATATAAAATACAAGAATAGGGTAATAATAGGGAATGGGGAATAATTTAGGTTGTATGTTTAGGTTTGCCTGGTTTCCTCCTACATTTTAAACATAGGGTAGTGTATCTAATGGATTAGATTCTTATTTGCATAGTCTATGTGAGTGTTCGTATGTTTGTCTTTATTAGCTGTGATGAACTGGCGTCATCGCTAGTAAAACAGTGAAGACAGGCCCCAACCCCCAACCGGATACTGAACACAAATATGCTGTTGCAGAAAACGGACTGTCAGTGCAGAAAAAGACAACTACGAATTAATAAATGAATGAAAATCACTTACAAGTCGGAGTCCATGTCTCTGTACACTACAGCTTTGGAAGTGGTTGTTCGGGGTCTTCGCATCATCTGTTAGAAAAGACGTTTAGTTAGCTAGCATTACATCAAAGCGTTGCCGTGAAAATCACACAATTTACCCAACGGACCTAATAAAGGTAACAATTAACTAAACAAAAACGTCATATTGTGGTCAGCGGCTTAAGGTTAGCGTTGGTGAAAGTGTTATCCACAGTGAAGCTAGCTATAACATTTTGTCGTTAAACAGAGAACGAGCACATTTGATCTGCGCTAACTTTAGCAGCAACATTAAACTTTCTAAAACCAAACAGACAACGGACTTGCAAAGCTTTGCTAGCTATCATATCCACGTTTAGGTTAGCTGTTATTTCAAATTTGGCGCTTCATGCTAAACGCCAGCATAGGTAGCCTGCTAAATGGCACTATCACGTGCCATATTCGTTTATGGCAATATTTCCCCGCATAGCTGTTAGCGTAAATAACGAGTTGTAATACTGTACATTTAAAAATGCTGCAAATGTTTGTAGGTATTCCTTTGGAAATCGCTGTATTGGAGCAGGTATGCCTACTTCCTGCAACAGTATGGATTACGCCAATGACAACAGTCCAAAGGCGGTATTCTTCTTCTTCGGTTAGCAAGTTAACTACCTTACGGGCTCCTTACCGCCACCCACTGCACTGGAGAGCATTGCAGTAGGTTGACTATAAACATGTGTGATTTTGGTTTCACACTGACAATTCAAGAAGCTTTGAGTGACTTCCACTGTCCATCTCACTCTGTTCCGTTTTAAAATGATCCAACTCATACGAGAGGACATGGGAACTATGTTATAACATTTCTGCGATTTGTTTGAACCTGATCATGACGAAATTGTTTTTGATTGACTGTAATTGTTAAGCTGTCACACCACATTCCCGTCTCACCCCACTGCGCTCTCACTTCCTTCAATGAGCCTCTGCTTTTTTTTGTTCCTCAAAAGTCAAAGTTAAAACAAATTAAAACCTAAATATTTGCATTGCCTCAATAATTATATGATAACTTGTTTTGTTTGGCCATATTGTGGAAAGCAGGGCAGTTTCCATCAGATGCATTGAACAAGTTTGGGTTAAATTTCCAAATATTTGGGAAATGGGAATTGCTATTGTGGAGCAGCTACAGCAAAAGCTTTATTAGCTGTGTTTCAATAGTGGTCATTTGATCCAGTAGACTTAATAACTGCAAGTACAACATGGCAACATATTTAGAAAAGATGTACAGAGTGGTAAGAAGACATGATCACAGGAGATCTCTCAGCAAAACATGTTGATGTTCATTTGAAATGTGTATAAAAAATATAAATTAAGTCTATCATTATTTCTGTATAATCCCTGTGGCACTTCCTCCATGGAAAATATGTTTAAATGACATACCATAATATCTTGCTAACTGTCTAAATGCTGGGGTCTGTTGGGGATGGTAGGACCTAAAAACTGGGTCTCGGGCTATGATGGGAGGGCAAGTAAAGTTTTAACAGATTGTGACTTAAGGATTTATTAACTGTAATGTTTTCTTTATTTAATTCTATACTAAACAGGGACACTGTGCAGACATTTCAGCACAGGTGTAATAAAGGCACTCAACACATAAATATACTTTAAAAAAACAGTACTCCTATTACCAAAATACAAATATCAATCATATTAATACAGTAATTATTTATATATATAATGTAGTCTATCAAATCCGTACAGATGTCCAGAATGGCCTGAGTGGTTTCTTTGTATTCTTACCCATTTAATCTGTTTCCTAATCATTACTTTATCATTATCAGGTTATTAACTTAACAAATATATATTAAGCACAAACGTAAACAACATGAAGGTACATAAAAGGATTATAAACCTCTCAGCCGACAGGTTCATGATTGCTAAATGTCTTGACAGTCTTCCCCTGGCAACAGATGATGCGTCAACAGGAGGAACCAATCAGCAATTCGGTTTCATAAAAACGAAGCCAGAGGGGAATTTGGTTGTTCAGGTTGTGAGCGTGGGTTTACCCAGCTGGCTGTTTTCAGTTCCTCGTGCCTCTCCTCGGCCTTAAAGGTAAAACCCTCACTGAACTCTGTCATTGAAATTTGTGAAACAGCTTGAAATCTCACCTGAAACAAGGTACGTGCGCTTACTGTAAGTGTGGGTGTGTGTGTGTGTGTGTGTGTGTGTGTGTGTGTCAGTAGCATCATCCCTTTTGTGTTTAAACACTGGATATGTACGTGCGTGTTCACAGGTTTGTGTTTTGTGAAGATGTCGGACCCCGAGACCCAAGCCCCTCTCATCGGAGCTACCAGCCAGCAGACAATCATCGATGTCCCACAGGGACAGGGGTGAGGAGTGTGTTTATACTGCATTTTAAAATTTTGGGGGCTTCCAACGTGCGCTGTTTCTGTTTCCCTGCGCAACTTTGTCCCAGCTGTAGATGAAATATTGCCGTAAACCACTTCTGAACCACAGTTTACATCGGTGGAACCAAAACATACCCGTGATTATTCATCTTTTAACCCATTTACTACACTTTAAATTACAGGTAATCGTTTTGTAAATCAGTCTGCTTCTGAGTTTTAATGTCGTCCAGCCATTGTTTTCAACCAGCAGACTCCTGAAACTGATTGACTGTTGATTTGTGGAATCCGAAGTGGGTTATCAATCTGTATCAAGTATCGAGTCTTGTCAGTTTATTTGCATATTATACAGAAACCAATGGCTGTGTGAAAAGCAAGGAAAATACAATTAACAAAAAGAAACCTCAGCAGGAAATTGAACACTTTCAGTAGGTGTACATGGAGTTATAGATAAGGAAATGGAATTAGCTAAATCAAGAATATCATCCTTTAAATGAGTTGTAATTCTACTAAAAGTCTGTATTAAGAAGAATAGTCTCTAATGAATTTAGCATTAATTCCTTATGGAATGGACACGTCAGTTAGTTGAGATTTAAAAGCAGTCTCAGATATGTTATTTAGATTAACAGGAACTTCTAAGAGAGACTATAGTGTCAGTTCGAAAGAGTGAAAGGGCAAATCCGAAAGTGTCTGCTTGGCAGCAGTTGATTAAATCTCTGAGTTGGTGGTGACGTACTGTATACGGTACATGCCAAGGCCGAAGTTCCTGATGTAAAGAATTTCCCTGATTTTCAGCCAAGCATCAGCCTCTATAATGTCTACTGCTCCCTCACCTTATATCCACCTCTTCTTCCCTTTCCCACGCCTAAGGATTTAGTGCCGTTGACCTCTTACTCAATCAATTATCAATGTTTTTCCCCACCTTTTTTAAGAATCCATCATTAATCAAGAAAGATATCAGAGCAGGTCAACCAAGTACTGATCCTTGAACAGCTAAAATGGCAGATGTTTGTGCACATAAGGCCCCTTCATATTAAATACTTTTTCTTCTTTTTGACTCTTCATTTCTACTTCTGGTACCATTTCAATATGTAAATGTCCAACAAATTAAACATGTTTGTCCTCTCCTTCTCTATCTCCACTTCCGTCATCTCCGCCCTCCACCTGTCTCTTCTTGGCTCTCCAGAGGCCGCTCCTCCTCCCGGGCCTATAAGGTGGCGGGTATAACCCTGTTGGCCTGTGTCCTGATTGTGGGCCAGGCGATGATCGCCTACTTCCTCCTCAGCCAGAGGAGCGACATCAAATCTCTGGAGGCGCAGAGCAACGACCTGAAGACCCAGCTGACGAAGGGAAGATCTGGTGAGGAGGCCAAACTCAGTTCACATTAGGAGAGAGATTCTGTACATTCTTGCTATTTAGCAGAATGTCTTATGGTGCAAAAGTAGAGGACCTTGCCTTGTGAGAGGCCAAATGCCAGCGAAGTCCCCAGTGACCTGTAATATTACTCATTACATCTATGATAAATCGGTTCTTGGGAAAGGCCAACCACGCAATGGCATTTCTTCCTCTTTTTTTCTAAAGCTAAAAGCCAGTTGAACCATATGTGTCTCTGACAGTGAGCTCATGAGAATTTCCAAATGTTTCATGTGCATTTGGAGGATAGATAAAGGACAAACATTCATTTGTATACATTTAATAAACAAATATAATCTTTTTCCAAGGCTGTCTGAAGATGAACAGAATAGCAGGTCAGGACATGTCAAGGGAACCTGTGTTGTTCTGGTCTTCTTTGGCTTTAAATCCAGACTACAGCGGATTCAAGTTTCTATTGTGTTGGAGGTATCTATCTTGTTTTTTCTTTTTTTGTCTGACCTGTAGTTGGTGGGCCCATGCGGATGCACGTGCCCATGAACGCCTTGCCCGAGCTGATGGATGGCTCAGTGGACGAGGTAAAACGAGACTGATATTAATATCAATATTTGAGTTTAATTGGCTCATATATATATTTTTTTTTTTACATAAACACACTAAACAAACACTCTTGCAATTGTTTGTGTCGTTGTCAGCTGGCAAATATGCTGATACTGCAGCCAGGTCATTTTATGAGTCAGGCTGTAGTTACGGTGTAGGTGCAGGTATACTGTCTGAATTTAAAGATGTGAATAAAAAAAAATCCAGTTTAATACAGTGACACAAATGTTTATGTCTTGTTCCTCTTGTGGAATGAATCCTGTCACGTTCTTGTGTTGCGTAAAATGTGGTCGTCATCTTCTTCTCACTTCTGTTTTGTTTCACCGATTGTATCGCAGGACGCCACCACTGAAGTCTCAGACAAAACTGGTATGTTCTGTATATATTTATATACACACACACACACACACACACATTAAGACGTTTGATTTCAATTTGTGATTACAGTTACACATCCTCCCCCCATATGTTTCCTACAAAGCTCAGCGTCTCATGTTCACATTGTTTTTTCTGTTGTTGCTCTGAGACGGAGGTGATTTTACTCCTCTGCTACTTCCTCCCCCAGCCCCTCCGCTGGCCACTGAGTGCCAGCTGGAGGCCATTGGTGCGAAGCCTGTGCAGGTGCCAGGTTTCCGCCCCAACTGTGACGAGCGCGGCCTCTACCAGGCCCAGCAGTGCTATCGGGGACAGTGCTGGTGTGTGAACCCAGCCAACGGGCAACAGATCCCAGGATCCGTGCACAGTGGACACACCATTTGCCCTGCAGCTGTCGTCAGCGGTGAGACTAGATAGCTGGTCACAAAGTCAGGGTCGAGAGTAGATATTCGCGGCCACCAAACCACGCTCACTGAAACACGTCACTAAACATTTATGTTTTTAGTTCATTTATGCAGCAGTTTAAATCAAAAATCCTGTACTTCTGTTAAGTTTTATTTTCCCCGTCAGTACATCATTATGGGAGCTTGATTTAACGGAGAATAAGCTGGAATTCTCTGTGGCTCAAAATAGAAACCTTTTCCACTTGTACCACACACACACTTTGTTACAGTTACATTTAATGTTTTGGTGCTACCGTTGGCACAAAGGAGGTTCATCTTTCAGTTCTGCTCATTTCACCTTTGCTCACCTTTGACATTTTATTAATTAAATGTTGAAAAAAATGTACAAAACATCTGGCATATGTAATTCCATCAGCTTATTGTTGGATCAGATTTTGAAATAATGGTTATTTTGAAACCCTGATTTAAGTTACTATGTTGTTGACAGTCAGGTTTCTGTCTTTGTAGGCAGCATGAGCAAAGTGTTGAGTCTGCCTGGTGTTGCTGTGTGATACTGTGGTGAGTAAACATATGTTCCTCTGATTCATCTGTACATTATTCATATATAAATATCTGTGAGCAGTACTGTATGTAGGATGTGATTATATGCACAAAAAAGTGCCTTTTTTCAGACTTTGAATATTTAAAACCTTCTGGAAAGGGATGTTTTTAAAGGGAAATGACTTTAGATTGCTGCTAAAACTTTTGAGTTAAATTTATTTTTTGTATTTGTTTGTTTCTTGGGTAATTGAAGCTGATGAAATCTCCAGAGACCAGCAACGGTTCAACTCCAAATCAAGACTTTGCTACAACTCTGTCAATTTATAATTGCCATCATATTTGTAGTACTTGATAAGCTGATAGGGTTTATATAGTACTGCTCATTTATGTGCTTGTTCTCATCATTTTAGTTTATTGTAACTCCTCTACAACCAATATTATATGGACTTTTACAACTGATTACATACCATCATGTCTAAGTTTTTTAAATGGCTAGTAAAAGTTAAGGGTTTTAAAATAGTTTGTTTAGCGGACTTAAATGTTGCTTTGTTCCAATTCTGTCCCATGTCAGTTTGCTAAAACATCCCATGTTCTATGTTGGGAAGTTTGTTAAGAGCAGTGTTTACCATTTATTTAGGGACCATTCAATGAGTGTTTGTTGATGGTAATTATTAAATTCATTATTATATTTTTAAGTGCACACACTTACCTAAAGTTAAGGGGATGAAACTGTGATTAAAAAAATATTGATACACATTTGGGGAAAAATCAGTTACCAGGAATACCTTCAATTTTGAGACTATTGTAAACTGTATTTGAACAACCCAAATAAAGCTCTTACAGACAGTTTTGTGGTTTTCTTTTACAATATCACAATGAAATTACAAACTGTTGAATACTTCTGCATTGATGTGCAGGAGGGAAAACGAGAGACGACAAGACACTTATATTGGCCAGTGAATTACAGCACCATCAATGGATTGGCCATATTCTATATTCCACAGCAAATTGAAGTGTTTAAAGAAAAGGTATAAAAAAATGTTTTTAAAGAGACATGATAAACTTTATCAGCAGGAAATGAAGAAACTAAGAGCATGCAATGTAGCCAACAATGATTGTCAATAGGCACAAGTTGTTTCTGGGTTCCAGTTACTGAACATAGAGCACACAGTTTTCTAACACTTTGCATTCCAAGTAAAACCAAAAACGAGCACAAATCAAACGCTTCTTCATTATGGCTTTTTTTTGTCTTATACCTGTTATGGGCCTGACTGCACATAAACATTGTGCATTAATTTCAATGGGAGCAAAACAGCGCCTCGGGTAACTAATGTTGCTGGCATGTGAAAACCATGTAAGTACAGTTTAACATTTCTTTCCTTAGATGAGGATTTATTGTTGATATTGCGCTGAATAACTTGCAGAAACAAGGTTATATTTTCTCAAATCGGTGTACATGCATACTGTAGTGTCTACGTGTACAAATCAGTAAGTATATTCCTTTGAAGAATGATTGTTTTAATCAGACACTGAAATACTGTACATAACTATGTATTTCAATAATGAATATGCACACTGTGACAGCAGACAGCTAATAGAGTAGAACACCTATGTGTGGGTTTAAAGCAAAAGTTCAAATGAACATTTTCAGGTTCTCCACCTACAGTAGGTGAAATATCTGCCTACCTCTAATGCATGTCTGCTACTGTTTAGGTGTTTTTATGTGCGTTTTCAGTCGAGTGTCCTGCAGCAACAACATTGTTTATGGACATAATATTGACATATCAATTTTGCTGTTAAAACCTCTCTTTATCAAAAAGAAAAAAAAACACCTTACAGTATGTACAACTCATCAAAAGATTATGCAGACACATTTGAAATAAGAAAATAATGTCAATATATCACCGATTCTTTGACAGATTTTGAGAATTCCTTGAGAGTTGCAAGATAAAGAACAGCTTTAAATCCCTAAAATTCATACAAGTGCAAAAGAGAACAAGTTAGTCCAGCATACGAGATAGGCAGCCAAATCCCATCAGCAAAGGCTATTGCACACATGGCGTCAGATGATAATATCAAGTCCAGACCAGAGTAGGCACTCTTAATATATATTTTACATAAACTACTTTAAGTTCCAAAGCACAATTAAAACTACATCTTTAAACAAAAATATTCACTTTGGCGAACATTTTTATTTGATAGCCTAATAACTGTTGTCCAGCTTTTCCAGGATGAAGTCTGAATTACTTTTTATTTAGCAGTGTGAGGTGAAATATAGAGAGAAATATTATACATTTCCGGGAGTGTGAATATTTTGAGTCACTTTCACAATTCCAAAAATCTCTGAAAAGTGTACCATATTATTGTTGTTTTTCCTGAACTTCTAGAGAGATGAGGAATATAATTTAAAAATTTAAATGCTGACCTATAATCACGTGTCTTTGGGCCTGCAAAGACACATCATGCCACACTTTGCTCTGGCACCTGCCAACAATGTGAAAACTAACAAGAACCATGAAAGGTTTAGACAGGTTTTACACTAAAGAGCGCCATGAGATGTGAGGTGAGGCGATTTTAACATGCTCCATCAACCCTTGAGCAAAAGAGTGCAAATTAGTTAAGGCTGCTATAATTGATTTCTGACCACTAGAGGGCAGAAGACAACAATTATGATGACATTTCTATAGCAAAGAGTTCCTCTTGATAAAATATCTAAACACTCTCTACTTGTCATAACAGCAATAAAATAGTGGCGTAATTATATTTTAATAAACCTTCAGAAAGCACATATTGTGATGTCAGGTGGGATATGGCTGAGGTCAGACTCAATTATAGCAGCTGTAATGATTCTATTACATAATCATTGCCCATAGTGGAAAGAAATATTGGATCTCTTGTGCCTACATTAACTCAGTTGTAAGCCTTTCCACATGCATGTTAATGCGCTAAATTTTTTCCCAAGTGTATTTCAGTCACCCAATCTAAACACTCGTGTGGCAAGGGGCTCAGATAAATACGCTTCCACTGAATCAAAAGAGAAACATGAAAAGAAAAAAGTTTGCTTTCTACTTTAGAATGTTTCTATTTACTCATCCACATGGAAGGTGAGAATAATTACTACTGAAATACATCTGTTCCCGTATGCAGCTGTACTGGCACCCTCTTCTTGTGGACGTCTCTTCCTCCTCCTCATTTGCTTCCTCCCCTCAGGTTGCGTATGTAGTCTTTCACAGTGTTTTCAATGTCAGGAACGGCGTAATTCTGTGCTGCATAGATTCCTGTACATGCTCCTACGGCAACACCCATCAGCGCTGAGGACCGTAGCCTTGCAACAACGTAACCGGCCAGAAAACCCTTCAGGAAAGGAGAAGCCAGCAGACTACCTCCCTGCAGAGGAGAGCAGAGGAGCGATTAGACCTGGTACTGGTAGTCTGACCACTGGATTTATATCTGCATACTAGCAGTTTTCATATGTTTTTATAACTGCATGGCCTGTGAGCAAAATGCAAGGCAGAGAAACCAGAGCAAGTACATATTACTGGCTGTGTGAGCCTTACTGGAGGAACCCCAGACTGTATCTCATCCTCCACCCGTTTCTGAATGTCTTCCAGCTGGTCCTTCAGCTCCACCAGGTCCTTGAGCTGGCTCAGAGGACTCTGCACACACATGCATACATATACATAGAGACAAACACACAACAGGTCAGTGTTGCAGAAATGGTAACATTGTAACTTGTGTATAATGACAATAATGACAAAACTAAAAAAGATGGAACATAAAATATACATGGAAACTGTTAATGTTAGTAATTTTTGTGAATTAGAACATAGAGCGAGAAAAGAACCATTTACAGAAGGAAAAAATGGTTGCAAATATGGACCATTTAACATGCTTCTAGGCTTACATCGCCCTCATTTTCCCATCTCTTAGTGGAAAATACAAATCAACGAAAAAGCTCACTTTTAGAGTAACTTGTTCATATTCTGCATTACCCTGATTTTAGACTTAACTATTAATGTTGGTGTTAATGATAAACAGACCAAGTTTTGACACTAGAAAGCGAAGTGCACGAAGTTTGATGCTCAGACTGGTTGATCACGCGTTCATCATGTTAACTGGATGCATTATGCAAGAGACACCAGCACACGACGACACGTTATGGGTTTTCACAGCCAGCCAACTTATGCCTCTGCATTTTTGTTGTTGTGAACAGTAACGTTACGATGTTATTTTACATTCTGAGATTGTCCAATTGAATTACATATGGGTCACGTTTTCATCGTTTGCAAACTTGCCGTCTCGGCATGAACGTACACAAAACATTATTACTGTTGGTCTTATCAGCAGACAACTTTTCTTACCAAGTTAGCAAGTCGGCTAATTTAGCGTTGGATTAGCAGTAAGCCATTAGTTCTAATTATTTCTGTTGTCAGCTTGTTATGTTTGATGTGTTCACAGTACTGTAAATATGTTTAAAACGCCAGAATAAATATAGCAAAATTATTTTCATACAGCTAATATTTGTAAGCACTGGCCACCAAGGCCCTACATTTGGTGGCCAAAGTACATGTTTGGCGGCCCAAAAGGAAAATGTATGCAAAAACAAGACAGAAAAGGCAACTAACTGTGACACGTCAAGAAATGAAAAGACAACAAATATATATTTTTAGAATCATTTATTTCCATTGAAAACTTTGTAAACATATGTACATATGTAAACTCTGAAAGTTTAAGAAAATGCCACAAAAACAAGATACAATCCTTTTTGTTTAAAACAACGTAACTCAAGATAAACTTACCAGTACGTATTGTATTGCAGTACTTGTGTACAGTACAGTGTTGCAGGTCCTGCACAGACACAGATGTGTTTTCGGTGGAAAGCTTCTCCGGCGTTGGTGCCCAGATGTCGTTGCAGATGTGGGGGATGAGTCTAAAGCAGAAAGTTGCCCAAAAACCAACGTTAACACCAGTAACTGTGAGCAACTAGCTGCAACACAAAGACAGCCAGCCAAGACTGCAAACGCAGAGTAGCTACATCAACGTTACTTCCCTTATTACATTAGGTAGCTAACGTAACCAGCTAGCTAGCCAACTAGATTATAATTAAACCAACCCACCTTTCCATGGTTTTGTCGTTTCCATGAACCATATACACGCCGTTCTTCACGTGGAGGTCGAGAAGCCCAGGGAAAGACCTGAGTGGGATTTGGTTACGTACAGAATAGTTTGCAGAAGATCTTAATCGTTTTCCCCCGCTGTCCACTGTCCATTTGACGTATTTGTCTCTCCGTGGGTGCCGTTTCCCCCCCCCCCCCTTTTGTGTTTCTGGTTCTTCCGTAAGAATTGCGTTATAGAGTTTGAGTAAAGCTTAGTGAAGCCACACCTCAGTAACCCCGACATAGCTAGCTAGCTAGCTAGCTAGCTAGCCGACGACGAGTCCCGACACTGGCTGCTGCTGCTGAAGAAAAACGTCCAGAACGACAGAATGTTTAACTAAAAGGCGCTAATAAGTCGGGATGTTGAGAGCACATTTGGCTGCCACCTATATGGAGTATTTGGTGGCCACAGACTAACTTTTTGTTAATGTCGAACCCTGTTAGCTAGTTGACACTTAGCTTAACGCTAATTAAGCTAAGCTAAGCAACACCAGACTGACAGCCTGCAAACTGCCTTACGTTACTTCGTCAGCTAACGCTAATCGATGACTGTAATAATATAGCAACGCTATATATTTCTGGAGCTTAAAGATCTAAAATAGAACGTTGGGGACACCGACCTTGTCATTTGCCATGGCTCCACTTGTGTACTGTGTTGAAACCTCTCTCTTCTTCTTTTTCTCGTGGCTTTGTTAAAAATGAACCCTACTGCCATCTACTGGTTACTCACGGACTCTACCTAAGGTTTTAGATGTTCTTCATCGTGGTGTCTGACCTTTAAGTTGCGATTTAGTGATATAGTGTAAAGCAAAAATAGTACATGATTTACAGAAATGTATTGCCACCCCCCCCCCCTCCACACACACACACACACACATGTTTTGAAAATTTCAGTATTTCCACCATATTGCAAAATGTCTCCGAGCACTTAATCCTGCTCTTATTGAAGAGGCCATGCCGCCTCCCAATATTAGTATCTCAAAAGCATTTATTTTCACACTTTAAATTTGCAGTGTCGTTTATACAAACTGAGTGATGGAGAGGAAGCTGAAAGGAATCAAACCAATTAATTTGGGCTTTTTCGGTGCAGACTGTGCAGTGTGAGCTTTTTACCCAGTGGTGCTAGAGAGTCTGCATGAGGGAGCACAGTTGATGAGACACTGGGAGAGGAAAAGAAGAGTGAGAAAGACTTGGAAGTGAATAATTAGAGAGACAAAATTACAAAAGGAGTGTCACTGAAGCAATGAGGTGTTCATTAATCAGAGCTGTTAAATGTTACACCGTTTTGTACTGCAACAACTCACAGCCTGAAGAAGGAATAAGTAGTGAGACCAGCGTGTTCCCCCAGAAATACCATAGCGCAATTTTAGTGATTCCATGGACGGAGTTGCATTTAAAAGGTCGTGTGCCTTTCGAGTTAAAATCAACGGGTCACTTTGCAAGTATTGAGAGCCTGATTCGCAGAGAGACTGTAAAAGTGAGAGCGACTGACAGAGCTTGAAGTCAAAAGAGGCTAGAAAGAGACTGAGAAAAATGGAGAGAAGAGGCGTTAGAGACTTAACAGACAACAATGGCGTGATTATCATCTGATAGAGAGATAGGAAGAGACAGACGGACAGAAACTGCAAGAGAAAACAACATGTAATGGTCTCTGTACTTCTGACAAGATTAATCTTTTGAAATTAGCCTGAACATAAATGATTACTTCTCGGATGCACTTTGTTTCTCTAGAGGGCCTGGAAGTAATCCTCACACTCTGCAGGACAGATAGTCCATTAACCTTTCCTTTCCTACCACAGGACCAACCTGATATGGCCACAGTATTTAAACGTCTGTTGAAGCTGGAATATAACCATACTTTGCATGAGATGAAACACCGCTCACACACTCCCCTGGACCAGCAGGCATTTAAGAGCAGGGTGGAGCGATGGAGGTAAGGTCTCTGATCTTCAAAGCTGTTGATAGTTTAGGGGGGGTTATTGATTTTGGCTGAGGCATATTTGGCTGACTATTCTTTGGATGCCACTGTAAAGGAAAGGTCATTGAAGCTTATGGTGCAGTCATCATCCTGATGTGCTTTGGGGAAATGTGTATTCATATGCCCTAAACATCAGGGGCAGACATTGGGTTTATGTTTGGACTGTGAGGTTGATTCACTGTCATGAATTTTTGCTCTTATATAATGAAAGAGATTTGTATTAATACAGCAAACAGTAATTGCAAGGGTTGTTTGTGCAGATACACCTTATAATTCAAAGGATGGGTAAAGAAAGCCGTGTGCACATCAGTTTTCAGGAAGGCTGTTATAATAAGATTTAGATTTAGATTTATTATTATCGTCATTATATGTTTACACATGAACGAAATATGTTCTCAGGACCGAGAGCGCACAATACACAGTACATATCACAGTATGTGGCACAGTATGTAGCTCACCATGTAACGTAAGGCAGGAATAATCCAAAATGTACTTTATAATCAGTGTACTGGGTACATCTAACTGTCTTCTAAACAGGATTTCCTTTACTTGAATTTTAAATATACTCTTACCTGGGTTTGATACTGTAAGCTGTTTGTCAGCCTCTGACAACACAGGTGGAGAGCCTGAAGAGCCTCTTGTTTCTTAGAGGAAAGGAGGAGCCACACTGTAAAAAGCAACTAGAAAAATATTATTGAGTGTTTTTATCACTGAGTGTGTAATCAATTTGTCCCCTGCTGCTCCTTTCTGTCAAAGCACTGAGTTATAGTTTCATAACCTGTGCCCTGCCTCAGGAGTGTTGTAGCGTCTACAGTGTGCTGCAATCTGTATCTGTGCTGAGTTTGGCTGCACGGCATTGTGTCGTGTTGTCATAGATATGAGGATTGCCGTGTATAAATGATGGTGCTTATTGTGTTGTGCTGCACATGCTTTATTGCTGTATTGTCTTATTGCTGATTGAAACTGTTAATGGTGCTTTGCGGAAAGATTTAGTTCAGGAATCACTCTGATCCAATATAGTGTAATGAAAGCTTTTCATCAGACACCTTTTGAAGTCTGGCAGAAAATCTGACGCATTTCTGCATAGCATAAAACCTGACGTTTTTTAGGGTGGCTCAGTGTTATAGTGAGTGGAGTTGGCCCATGTCCATGTTCAGTTAAAGTTCCCTCATTAACCTCCGTGTTCAGTAGTCAGCCAGCATTTCCACTGATGGGCACTGATACAGTCGACCCAGCTAGCAGAGAGAAATGTGATTGGCATACAACAGGACTGAGAGGGAACAGGACTTTGTAGAAGGACCTAGATTGTTTGAGATGTGAGCTTCGTCAAGAACGGGCATGACTCAGCATTGTTGAGATGGAATATGGTGCCACCAAAAAATGATCTGCCACTTGAGTAAATAATAAGAGAGGGGGGTCACATTTTATTGATCTAAAATGAGCCAGTTTTCTCTGACTGCATGTAAAGTGCTCCTTTTACTGTATTAAAGTATATTACTGTAGTGTAACATAATGTTCCCTGGTTTTTACTCTGACATATATCTGATATTTAAGTGTTTCTGGATGTTAAATGATTCAATGTTGTTAATTAATTATTTTTCAGGAGAAAGTATCAATGCGTTTTTCCACCATTCCAGCAGATAGTAATGATATGATAATGTTGACTGTTAACCCCATTCAGGTCAATACAGATGCCACCTGAAAATAAACACTAATTTTTACAGCACCATGAAAACTAAATACCCGCATTATATCTTCCTCTTATATATTTCTAATATGATTGGCACACCAATTATATGTTTCCTGTAGCCTAATAGACAGAGTATCGTTGTGTTGGTATTCTATTGCTCACTGAAAGCCTCTCAACAGCAGTAGCTGAGAGTCAACACATCCAATTAAAATGGATTGTTTCCATTTCAGAGTTAAGGTACACTGGCTGTTTGCCACTAATGATGTGTGTGTGTGTGTGTGTGTGTGTGTGTGCGCGCAGCATATATGGGTTTGCCAAGATGCCAATTAATGTTTTTAAGCTCTGTTGCTTCTTTGGCAAGCCAAGGTAAGGGAAGACAGGTTCTGCAGCCTCACTGCACCACTCTGCCGTGACGTGCCAAGGTGTGTGTCTGTGTGTGTGTGCCAGCCAGGGATAGCACCCTGTCCACAGGGTCAAAGGAGAGAGCAACACAACTGAAAAGGGTGTTAATAAAAAACATTATGTATAGTGGACATGACTGTACATGTGGGCAGTGAAACACTGTGAAAGAGGGAGAGTTGGCAACATATAGATGGAAGAAGAGTGATATAGTGAGATGGACGGAAGTCCAGAAAGAAGTGAAGGTACCTGAAAGAAAGAAGAGTTGAGGAAGGAGGAATGAGAACGAGAAAAGAAGACTTCCAGACTCCACTGGTTCAACTGGTGTCTGTTTTACACAGGGGCATTTCCTTCTATGATGCTGCATCAGCATCACCACAACTCTCTCCATCCCCTCTCTCTTTCTACCTCTTTCTCTGTGTTTCTCTGCCCCTCCCATCTCCTCTCTCCTCCTCTTCCTCACGCTTGCACTACCACACTAGGGATGCCTGGATCGGTGGAAGTCCTGATCAGAGCCGTCTGAGTCCCTGGGCTGCTGAGAGCTGAGTCTAACAGGTCTGAGCTTAGCCAAACCCAATCCAGTGCAGCACGTACTGAAGATGTCATCATGAGAAGGTGAAGCCCTGCTTTCTGGAGGCACATTGGAAGAGGGTTTTCCTACAGCCTGTGGACATTTGGCAATAGTGGTGAAGACAGGGATGCTATGAACACAGAGGTATGATGACAAGGAAAGCAATCTGGTGATGCATTTGCAAAGCGTCAAAGTCAGATCTCATGTGTTTAAGTCAGTTTTTGGTGAAAGGAGGTGAGGACAAGGCTAATGCTGAAAGCCTTGTGATATTTATTTTCCATTTCCTCAACATCCTATCACAGACAACCCACAGAAGCTGAATGCGTGCAGCAAATTGCTTTGGATGAAAAATACCACCTTTTTCTGGACAGTTATGAGTGTATTAATTTTTTTCACTATGTACAAAGGAAGCCAAAGATGCAATCAAGCTGAATGTACGCTATGAGTTTTCGTCAGCTATTAACAGGAGATGAACAAGTTTGTTGATTCTTTTGCGAAGACTGAGAGACCATTGCACCATCCTCCCAACCATCTAGCCATACAGTATGGAGTTAAGAGGGACCCGCGGGTCAATGGCTGGCCCGGGGTCAGGGTTCAGCATCTCAGGCACCGGGATGCCAGTCAATTCCATAATAACGGCAGTGCGGCAGCAGGACTACTCGGCCAGCGTCTGGCTTCGCAGGAGGGAAAAACTGGAACATGTAAGTTCTGAACACTGGAGCTGGGGTCTGAGAAACTGATGGAAGGAGGCTGAAATGCTGAGACAAAAAGCAGGAAGCTAAAATGATGAGTTATTCAGTTAAAATATATTCTTATTTGCTTGTAACAATATTAAATCCTTAAATTAAAGATTAGTGCAACAGGAACAACTGAAAAGCCAACACAATTTGGCTAATACACTGCACTGAATGTGTGTTGTAATAGTATATATGAGGATAGATTTATATCTAAAGTTGCGCATTTTTTCTCAAGTAAAATACTAAAATACTTATTTGTGAGTATCCATTGAGGCATGTCTCACATATTAAAGGATTCAGAACAGTAACGTTCAAATGCTTGGATAAAATAAAGTATGTTGGTAAAAGAATGGTTGGATTTATGGCATGTAAATGATGTCAGTAATGTCTGAGAGGAAATTGGTTCTGGTGACTACAGAAACCATTAGCAAATTCAACTATTAATTAATTGACTAATTTAATCGGCAGCTATTTCAGTCATTTGTCAAGCTAAAAATGTAAATATTCGCTTGTTCCAGTATCTGTGAGGATTTGCTGCTTCTCTCTGTTTATATAATTGTGAATTGAATGTCTTTGGTTTTGGACTGTTGGTTGTACAAAACCAGACATATGAATTTATCACCTTGAGCTCTGGGCAATAATAATTGTAAATCTTCATTATGGACAAAGAGAGTACTTATTTAATTGAGAAAATAATAAATAATTATTAGTTGCAGAACAGATAATTGTATGCATATGGAGTGTATTTGTTGTGTCCCATTCAAACTGTGTTGAGGAACTTTAACTGTAAAGTCTTGTTTGAATCCGGCATACAGTGCAAGTTTCTATATTTTGCATGCTGTGGGAGATCTCCTGTTATTGTGGGAGGAAACTGCTGTTTTTCACTTTAGACTGTATTTTTATTTTGCTCTTTTTGTGATATTCAACAGTCACTTTTATTTTCAATTACAAAGGAGTTGTGAGGCCCTTAGGAGACGCGCTGCTTGCAGGTAAACAGCATCAGCATTCTACAGAGAGCTTGTACGTGTAGAGATTTAGCGTCGGGGAGAAGAATGGAAAAGATGTGTGTTGAATATTTGATGTTGGAGGGGAAACAGTGCCCCGTCCAGAGAGTTGCATTCTAAGCCTGTCTGCATAACCAACTAGGATGATGAATCAGCCTGTCCCCTTCCTGCAGACCTACACACACACACACACACTTACAGTGCACACAGACACGTAAACACACATGCACATGTGCACATACTGTAAGTGTGTTTTTGCAGACAAGCTATTTTTCAGACACGCTTACAGCAGTCGCTTAACAGACAAGGAATTTTTGCAGTTTACTTTCACACCAAACCGACCCCCAGACACACACACACACACACATAGTCTATGCAATATTTTGCATAAATTATAAAGGACTAACGCAAACACTGCGGTCTGTCTGCAGTTTAGAAACTCTTTTTGGAAATATTACCATTAAGTCTGTGTCTTACTTACTAAAAGATGCCCCAGGTGTGTTGGCAACATCTGGTTGGTTAGATTTCTTTTTCTAATCATGAAAAACCTCATTATTACATCATGGAATTTTTCTTCCAACAGCTCAGACATACATTTAACAAAAGAGCAAGAGTTAACCTGCTGACATTGATGATAAATGGGGAGTAAGTAGGAGGAGAATGAGATAAGAAGGTGAATACAGAGTGCTTCAGGCACATTGAGTACCGCTGTCAGTGGCAGTGAGGTTCAAGTCACAAGTTCAGCATCAACTTATCAAACTCTGAGTGAGTCATCATGAGTCTCAGAAATCCTGAACTAATGCATGTAGATGCGTTCCATATATTCTTTTTAAGAATACATGAACATGAAACATTGCATGTGAATAGTAGCATTCAGGATTTATGATGGATTATATAAATGTTGAATTTAGGCCAGCAAAAACAAAAAAATAGTTCTGAAATGCATTTCTGAGAATTCTCAAGGTGTCAAATACTGTATGATAGTTCATTGCAGAACACTAATTCAACTAATCAGTGAAACATATGACATTTGCAGTAACTGACAACAACTATGGGCTCACAACAGCATTAAAGCAAATTAATACCACAGGTAGAAATAAATCTTTACTAATAATAACTCTGACTTCACATGGGTCAACGGAATTACTTCAATTACTTAGGCAACATGATGCACACCTGTTGCTTGGATCATCAAAGAATAATGCAGGATGTGGTCATAACCAACCATGACAGCAAAGGAGGGGGACTATTGACAGACTTCAACTATTAATGGTGGCCTCAGATCATGCTCTGAGTCCTAGAGAAAGGCTGCGTCAAAATCTGACAGTGTTAGAAATTTAGGACCATAATACCACAATATAACTGGTATGCTACGCCATACATTTTACAGTCTAACCAAGCAGAATACACTGGCAGAATGATACTGCCAGTACTAGTATAGAACAGTATCAACTATATTGGTATTTCATGTTGCCCTCTTGGCCACAATGCGTGCCCGAATTGCGGCGATCATGCTTTGCTACGTTTCAAAACATGAGAGCGGTGCAGATGGATGATGTTTTCTTTTTCTGTCATAGAGCTACCAGGCTTTCATCAGACCATCTGAAATGCCTCAAAATTGCCTTTATTAGACTCATCTCACACAGTGTGCCATGCAATGAACTTGTAAGATTGTTATTAATGCGCACTCTATAGTCCTTCAAACAGCCAGCAGAGCACTCTCATTATGGTGGGGCATACTGATTGAGTTATTAGCCAGTATAAAGTATAAACCCATGTGAGTTTTCTTTTACTCACCTCTCTTTCCTGTTACATGAACCTATGCTGACTGATTAATTTCAGCTCATGTGCAGTGTGGTTACGGCGGATGCTTTTGTGAAACTACCTAAGTGCATCACAGTGGGTTTAAAACCATTAGGAGGCTGTGGTTAATGGCTGTATGGATACTCCATTATTTTGGTTTGCACGGTTCTGTGCTTTGCAGTCACTAATGATAGCTTATGTTTCACATGCTTGGTTTCAAATGCTCACTGCACTGAGGTAAGTAAATTGCCATGTCAAGTTTCTATTGAGGCATTTACCGGATGCAAAGTGTGTTCACTGTTTGCTCTTAGGATGGACTTAAAGTAGATGAGGCAGCTCACAGCCAGATTGGGAGGCTCAGATGAATTTTAAGGGCTGGCAGCTCAGAGTAGAACTGGCTCAACACGCTGATTGCATTTTCAATTTCATGGTGACTGTGATGATGTATAGGCCCAAGTCAGTGATAATGTTGGTCAAACTATATAGGGCTCTGATGCTTTCTGTCCTGGTTACAAACTGGAGAGTTGTTTCGTTCATCTCATGCTGCTGGAGGATCATGATGATGAAGGTTGTGAAAAAGGGACCTTTGAAAATTTCAGCTCAAACTTAAACAAACAGAATTAATTTATTACTGCAAATTATACACTGTATGAAAGATTATATATTATGTACTAGAGATACTAACTAACTAGGGTAGATACCACTGTATAACCAGTGGTTCCCAAACTCTAAACTAAGGGGTGGGTCCCCCTGGAGGAGCCAGTGCAGGAAGGGCACGCAAGACCAGGGATCAAATGTGGATTGGATCTAAACTTGAATATGTCTAATTAATTTGTAAGAAATAGTAATCAGATGGTGCAAGGCTGTCAAGATTCAGGTTAGCAAAATCACATCATCATTAAATGACAAGATGGCCATAGTTTTCAAACAGGCAGTTCTCATTGACCAAACACAATCAATCAAATCCTAAATATGATAGAGCCTGTCTTGCTACTCAGTGTTGCATTTTTCATTTGCACAAAAAATAAACGTGCAGTTCATGTTTTTTGATGATGTTTTTTGAACACATGAATTAAGGGGATGGTGCTTAGATTTATTTTTCCAGCTTTCATAGGGTTTGCTAAGTACTGGTATAAAAGGTGTGGCAGAATCTCCGGTGGTTGATAAACATATATCTTCTCATGGTATATACCTTATCCTATCGTATCATATCGCCCAACCCCTATGGAGGTGAGTGGGATTTCATATGCAATGCTCACAACATTTAAAAATTACTTTTAAACCACAGAAACCGTGTCCCAGTTCTGGGTGAGCTACAGAAGACACTGTAAACAGGTTTCATAGAAATTACATTACAATGAAGAAATTGACTCACAATAAAGACTCATTCTAAGTAATGACAGGCATTAACAGATTCACAAAAACACAGTGAGGAGTTTTGAGGGAGAGTTAAACTCAATTACACATCTGTTCCCTAGATGATAGTAACAGTGTTCCCTATCATCCCTACGAATCCTTTTGATAAAGGGCGGTTACTCCTTGAAAAAACCACAGCCTCATTAATGCTGCTGTCTTCTGTGGGCTTTTCCTCCAAGCTGAACAAAGCTCTGCCCTTCATCCCAATTATCTGGTGAAGACCTCGGGCTTTGTCTCCGCTTTCAAAGCAGCACAGACAACGTGACTTTTCCCGTTAAAGGTGGACATGTTTTCAGAGTTTTGCATTCCTTTCATTTTTAATTGGTGAGTTTCATCTGACAGTTATTCAGCAGGAGGAAATACCCACCTCGAGCTTTGTGCTGTAACTGTCTCTCAACACATAAAGCAGCTTCCCCACGATGCTGTTAGATGGCTTTGATCTGTCAACAAGACGCTCCGGTATCAACGTTCGCTCTTGGAGAAAAAGCAGAAATACATCACTGTCTCATGTTCTCCTGTCAAGCAGACATGTTATCTGTTGCAGTGAAAATGTGTGATTGGTTAATTAAGGGTGTCTTCTGATTCCCATCGAACAGGGTGCCCTGTCTGTGTGGGGGATGGAAGACAGCCAGTGAAAGGAAGCCAATAAAATGAAAGAGCACACTCTTCGATGCCGCAGGGACTGATTAAAGTTAGCCGAGCTTTCACATAGTAAGAATATCTTCCTGCCCAAGTTACAAGGGTCCTTTTGCAGAAAGTGAGATAAGGAAAAGGAGGTGTCTTTATTTCAGCGAGAGGGATACGTTGGTGTGAATGCAGTCAGATTTTATAGTCAGAAAAACATCTAGATATATGTATGTGTAGGTGACTTTGGCCAGAAGCTTACTATCATCAATCAGCCAACCAATTAAAGTTATGCTTGGGGTGCTTGGCTCCATATTTGACAGCTTGGCTCAAGTTCAGCTTCAGTTCACTTCACTTCAGCAGCAACTTAACGTTGTGTCCAGGCTTTTGGCTTTAATTAAAGTTTTCCGTCCTCCCGTCTATGTGTTGCTAAAAATGTGTCATGCTGCAAATGTTGAAGATCAAATTCATCATTCACACTGTCCATCTGCACAGTTGCATCAGCTGAACCAAATCACCAAGTCAATCGCATGCATCAGCACTCATGTCTCCCATCCATACAGCTTGTCATCGTGCATCTATTTGCCACCCACTACTGCTAGTAAGCCATAATCATTTATGAATCACTGTGCTTTGGTCTTTCTTGCTGTGATCAGCTTCGACATGAATCCATCTGCAAAGTGACTTGGTCAGAGAATATGGCATACAGACATGCGGCTCTCAGATCATTTACTAATTTAAAAGTAGCAATACCATAATGAAAAACATACTCCTGATTTCAAAGTTTTACTTAAATGAAAGTATAGAAGTATTGCCAACAAAATACACTTAAATATCAAAAGTAAAAGAGCTCATAATAGCCCCTTGAGAGTGCTACTGTATGTATGTACTGTATTATTTGGTGTGTTATACTGTCAGATTATCATTGCTGATGCATTAATGTGTAAACAGCATGTCTGGTCGAGGTGCAGCTAAATTACATTTTTTGGTAACACTTGTCTTTGAATTTATTAGCATTATTCTACACATTTAATAAATGGTTTTTAACATACTATAATGTAGGCTAGTTACACGCAGCTATACGAACAAAGAGTGCAATGTTTGGAATAGAAGAATAAAGTAGCATAAAATGGAAATACTATATAATATAAGTGCCTTAAACCTGTACTAAAGTACTGTTTACGTTCCTCTGCTACACATAAAATACAGATAGAGGTGTGGGAGGTAATGAATACTACTATATATACAACTTAATGAAGTTCAGCACGTTATTTGCTGTCTGTTGTCGTCATGGTGACACTATGATGGCCTACGGTAAACCGAGTGGCTTTAGATGAAATCATCTCCTCATGTATAAGCCATTCGTTTAGTTAAATTCACATTAAAACATGTTAATGTTAATCATGTTACACACAGAGGCTTTGTGATAGATCAGTGTATAAAAGGCCGTGTACTGTATACTGTATATCCAAACAATCATTCATAGTGCAGCGATTGGGTTTACACCATTTAGACCTTAAGAACAGTAGAGGGAGCTAATACCTAATAGGAAAATTAAGATAAATATTGAATTTTGTGCATGTACGTTTTTTTGTGTGTCTCTCTGCACATGTTATACATCCTGTGCCATGAAAATGAACAGTTTCATAACCAACTAGCTGAATGACTCTCTGAATCCAAGGGTATGCCGACCGTCAGTTTCTCCCATGTCTCATTTACTTTAATAGGCCTTTTTTTCTTCTTTGATGGCTTTCTTTTCTGTGTGGCATCTCAGACGACAGACATGCTACCTCCCTCTCTTTCCACACACACACACACACAACACACCACATGCCGAGACAGATTAAGGGTGAAAATCCACTGGAAGCCATACCAGTGACTTTTCAGGAGGTGAATTAATTAGGCAATTAGCTGAAATGCATTAGAGCCGGTTAGAGTGAGTCACAGTTTGAAAGACAAGTTATTTTTGTTGAAAAATGTGTTACATTAGTGTGATTGCGAGGTGGTCACCAAAATGCCAGAGGTATTTAGACCTGGCAAATATCTAAAATGCTTCCAGCATTGAGCTCAGAACAGGGGTTAAATAGGAGTTTTTCATGTTGGCGTTTCATAATACAATTTAATATCAGTTTAATTCCCTTCAGCCCTCTCTGGTATCTTGATTTGTAGAAATGATTGTATTGGGCATCACAGGCGAACAATTCGCTTCTAAAAGTATTGGATAAAATTGTAATAATATTGGAAGCTTATTACACTTTCACAGTTCAGACATTTTTAATAAAGCGGATGAAGCAGAGCTACGAAGTGCACTGAAGTGCAATATCTTTGTATGTGCTGGGAGGGATCTTTTCATGGCACTCAATGCCTTTATTGCAGAATCTCAAATTTTACATCTGTGTGTATTTGGTTTCAAAGTGTGTGTGACTGTGTTATGTGTCATGAAAAGAGACTCATAGCTTCTGAGCAGGCGGACCAGGGAGTTCTGATGCAAGATTTCTTCCTGTCTGCAGATTCTTATTTATTTTTACACAATGGCTGATGTTTTAATTGAGAGTTATCTATAATAAATAAACAGGTAGGAGGAGGTCAGTGATGCACTGATTAGACATATGGATGAGAGAATCTCAGTGCTCTCTGTGATCAAACCTTTTATATGTGGTAGTTTCCCTAATCACCCTGCTAACTGAGCTTTTGATAGCAGGTGACACTGGACAAATTCATCTTGAAATCATACAGATGTACAAGATAAAATTAGGGGACACCTCTGTTATAGTAGACTTAAAGCAATAGGTTGACATTTTGGGAAATAAGCTTATTCACTTCCTCGCCGAGAGCTAGATGAGAAGACTGACACCACTCTCACTTCTGTGTCATTGAGCAAGATACTGAACCCCAATTTGGTCCCAATGGTTGGACCGGCAGCTTGCATGGTAGCTCTGCTGACATCGGTGTGTGAGTGTGTTGGTGAATGCCAGGCAAATTGTGAAGCGCTTTGGATAAAAGCGCTGTATAAACGGAATCCATTTACCATTTGTTTATTCAGATTTTTCTTTACTGGTAGTAATTGTCCCCACTTGTGGCTCTGTTGGTTCACTCCAATCCGCTGAGGATGCTTTCAGTCTTGATGTGTTTCATGTACAAATACAGTATGTGCAAGGAAAATAGAGCAAGGGAACGCGTGGAAAACGTCTCAGGCAACCTTGCAACTGGCAACTGCATCTTCCCCATCACTCCAATTAGAGTCTGTATCTTGTCGTCACACCCCTGAGATCCTGCGGTAAAATGAGTTTAAAGCCACCTGTGTATTTCCTGTAACAAATCACCATCTGCTGTGTTTGTGCAAAGAGGTGAAATCACATCAGGCAGCTGACGTTGTTTGTTGGTGCAACTGTTTTCCAGTAAGTCCCACGGCAACGGTGTAACTAACTGATTTGTCCACATTAGTTGTGAAAATCAGATAGACATAAACGTAATGACATGAATATTCAATGAATCAACCAGTCTCGCTGGAAGTTTATCCTCTTTGTAGTTCCTATTTTTTTGTTTCAGCCTTAGCAGTAAATAAAAACAAAGGTACAGGTATATAACCATGTACATAACCTCCACAATAATATTGAAACACTGTGTGCTAACATCATGCTCAAGATGGAAACTCTACCCAAACAAACTGGTATGCAAAACCAGCATTACCTCAAAATACAGACTCGTCTTTTAGCTACTAGCTACTTGGTCTTCTTTTTTGCCTTTTTGCTGTGAGTGCCAACGTGTGACTTTAGGGTTCAAATAAACCCTAAAAAGAACCCCCTTTTTCATTTTTGCCCATGGCCTTTAGAGAGTCTATGTATGCCAGTGTTCTCAATATGAAATGGACATGATGATGTGTTCAGGACTCTAACCATTCAAAGAGATAGGAGGATAGAACATCACAAAAAAAGTGGCAGGGGTGTAACTAAGATGGTGGTAGTGTGACCCTACCATGTGATGTGTGAGTGTGTTACTGCTGCAGTATTGTAGAGATTCCAGTTATAGTGACAGAAACATACAGTCACTGAGGCTCTAACTTGGTTGGTTGTGATTTTAACAACCAAACAAACAAATGAAATTAACCACATTTCAATACATTTATTTATCCAATAATTATTGCAAGCAGCTCTGGACCGTTAGAGCGAATATGGCGAATATTGCACAAAAACATCTAAATACAGCAGGTAGTTGACAGCTAAAAATAAAACTACATCAGCAGGCTGCCTTGCTTCTAACAGTGGTAGCTGACACTGACCAGAGGGAGGCAGCAGCTGGACCCTTCATGAAGCCCAGCATCTGACGGCTCCCCACCGCCTACCTGAGGGCATGGTAAAGGAACGTTGGCTAATACCTGAAGACTGACTGTGAAATGACCTGAGCCAGTTGTTTTCACACACACACACACACACACACACACACACACACACACAAGCACGTGCACAAACACACACATTAAACAGTCAACATAAGACAGGGCCAAGCCGAGATTCTCTTGTTCACAGTCTTGATTTTTTTGGTGTGTAGTGGAACTGACACATCTTATACTTGGAAATATCAGACTGTCTTACATATAACACAGATCATATCAAATCCAAAGCCGCAGATTTCTGTTCATACTGTGAATGTGTAAAATAGGCACTATAGTGAAAGCTCCTGCTTAAAGTTTTGCATGAAGACATTCTTGTGTCTGAAATGCATCTTATTTGTTGTATCTGTATTTATAGCCATTTCTGTGCTACTGTAATGACCCAGTATCCCCTCGGGGATTGAAAATGCCTCTGATGTGGAGCACAAAGACACATGCAGAGAGAGACGTTTCAGCGGTCAGAGGCAGCCACAGCAGCTAGATATGCTGTTGAACAAATTAATCAGCCTCAGAGAAGTGATCGACTATTGATCTGGTTTACAGCTTATACTCATCCCTAGAGATTCTAAACTAGACATATTATACATTAGACAAGCATGGATGAGCTCATTGCTTTAGGATTGAAAGCCTCTCAGAATTATACTGATGAATCCACCTTTTGGCATTTCAGGATGATTTACATGGAGTTAGGATAATCTACGTTGATGTTTTCGGTGACCATGTTCCTGTCACCTACTGTTAAACTGTAAACAGGACGAATATCCCATAATACACATGAGCAGATCCACAAATGGGAAAATACATCATCTTAAACATCAGCTAAAGGTCATCCTTGTTGTCTTGCAAGTGATTCGTGATCGTTGGCTGACTAAAGTATATGTTACAGTAATGGTGTTTGTTTACGGGCTGTAATGGCAATGTTGTAAAGTTGAACCAAGCTAGAGAGTAGTAAGCTGCAGGGGTACTCCATAAAAGATGTAAAACAGACAATATATTTATAAGGGCTTTAACAATGAAGAAAAACACAGTAGCTTCTTTTCTGTACTGTTCTCTGCTGTCCTTTTCTCATTATATCTATTACTGCCTAAATATAGCCTCTGAATGTTGGACCCACACATAAACAGTTATTACAAATTATGATTGACTGGTTTCAGGCCTAAAATATTAGGGTCTACTTCTATCGTGGGGGGGGGGGGGGGGGGGGGGGGGGGGGGGGGGGGGGGGGGGGGGGGGGGGGGGGGGGGGGGGGGG